>CM077593.1:96388912-96611412 GCA_039654915.1 Aquilaria yunnanensis | reverse complement strand
GACTTAGAGGTAGAGAGTGCCATTTCTGCTTCTGAATTTGAAGACGGACGGGATTCGGGAGGCCATTTCCTTCCTATGTTATGTTACTCGTTACTTTCGTTAAGTATGGTTTTTAATTTTACGGATAAATTAAAAAAAAATACACTTTGTTTGAAAAGATTAATTGCATGATGTTACAGAAATTAAAGACATTTTTATCCTCGTTAAAAACAAAAAAAAGCCCCAACCGCGTAATCTCTCTGAGAAAAGTTCTAATTTGATGCTAGCCAATCCAATCTTCTTTAGAAAAAAAAATAATAAGATAGAGTATTCAATTTTTCCAACAGAGCAGTCATATATTGAAAGTTCAATTTTAGTTGGAGATACAATTAAAATAAATGAAGCATAAGGAATGTATTATATAGTCTGTGACGATATGATTCAAGAGCTTAAAGTGATACTTATATAGTATGTACTTAATTAATAAAGATATATACGTTAAATCCATCAATTGCATTGCATTGGCCCTAGGCCCTAGCAATTGCAAATTCAATATTCTCCATCTTAACCATTCCTCCGTCCGCATGTGCTCCACTCAATGTCATTGAACCCCCTCGAATTCAACTAAATACATGCCAACCTAAGATACCATACAATTTCAGACCATCCAAAATAGTAAACAATGTAAAGAATATGAGGCAAATAAAATACTATTTTTATTTAACTCAATCATAAAACTTGACTTCTTCTACCTCACTTTGTAATTTCTCAATTCCTCTCCAAAACAACTATATTTTATATTTATATATATTCAAAATGAGTGAATTTGAAGAAATGTTACGTAAAAATACTGAAATATATTTTTTCTCGCTGTCTAACACATAAGATTCATATATTTATTTTTCCTAAAATTTTTTTATGATGCAACAAATCATGCGAGCCTTAAGAACAATGGTAGGGGTATGCACCAAACCCGGTTAACTCATAACATTACATAAACTAATCTGCACCAAATTGAACGGTATGCGATTTTATGTGGTTCTGATTACAGTTTGGGTTTAGGAATTTTGAAATTGAATGTTATATGATGCGGTTATGATTTTGAATGTCATAACCTGTAAAAAACCACACTGGCCTGATAAAAAAAACCCGATTCAATATAAGGCCTTTCCCTCTTGTTCTCTTTGCTATAGTTTAATAATAAATTTTCTAAACCCAAAATAAAGAAAGTCCAATGAGCTTGATAGTAGTAGCACAAACCAATACTGCTATGTTTATTTCTTTGCCCTGTTGTACGTCGCTAATTTCCTAATTCTTAAAGTAAATCTAAGGTAGACAGAAATGTGATAGTGAAGGAGACTAGAGAGAAAGACACTTAGACTCAGAGCAATTATTCTCTATGCCGTTTGGGTTTTGGGTGCTATTCGCTACTCTTTGATCCTTCTTCACACATGCCTTTCTTTCTCAATCTTGTCTTTGCCCCGGGTATCTCTCTCTTTATCAATTTTTTTAATCTAGGGTTCTTTCTCTTTTATTTATATATATTTAAGATGCACTTGTTTATTTTTTAAATAGGTAAGATAATTTGTTTTATATATGTGGTTTGTAAATTAGTATATACACATATTGATACTATTTATTTTACAATTTTATAGAGCTTTCCATGAAAATAACTAAGTCGTGTTTTCTTACCAATAGCAATAGAAATGTTTTTGTGCCTTCCTCTTTTAGGTAAGCATGCATAATTTTTTTACTTTTGTTTTCCTAGCTCATTCATATATGATATATTGATATTATTCTGTTTAGTTGTGGACAATGTTTTGACCGTCATTGTGTAGGCATTGAGGAAAAAAGCATTTGACAGTTTATGGTGATGGAATGTTGCAAGGAAAAAGTTTTTTATTTGTATGTGTTGGTGATGGAAAGTAGACAATAAGTTTCTTATGTGTGTTTCTAATGAAAACATTAAAAAATAGACAATGACTTTCTCATGTGCCTTTGTGATGGAAACATTTAAAAACAAACAAGGCGTTTCTAAATTTTTTATCTATGTCAGTTTTTAGGATGATAAATTTAACTTATTTAAAATTTTTATTTCTCACTTGTGTTAGTTTATGGATTGAATTGCATTTTTTTCTTTAGGCCAAAATACCCCATTGCCCCCTGAACTCGGTTAACAAGGACCTTTACCCCCCTGAAGTTGAACTCGGTCTTGCTCACCCCCTGAACTTCACTTAATGGGCCGGTCCACCCCCTTGACCATACATGTGCATGTCACGTGTTTCTTTATGACAGACGGTGTTTCCCCAAGCCGTCAACCAGCAACGACCGTCCCAGCAGAAACGGTAAACGTCGCATAGTGAAGCAGCCTCTTTCCTGGAGTAGAAAAAATAGGAGAGAGCAGGAAAGTTGCACACGGGAGACTTAGTGCGCGGCAAGTAGGGAACAAGGGTTCGGAGAAAAGACAAACAGAGCAGAATTGATTCCCTCCACTGTTCTGGCTATTCGGCAAAGTGGTCCATGAAGAAGCATTGGTTCCTATTAATCAAAGAATCCAATCCAGCTTTATTCATTGTGCACATAGAAAGGTGCAAACAAACAATTTATTCATTGGCACGTGTTTTCCATTCTTTGTTTGCTTACAGTTAGTAGAGGTGGGTTTTGGTTTTATTATTCATTACTCTTTATTGTTCCGGCCAATAATAGTATTGTTGGACAAATTAATGTTAGGCAATAAATGGTTTTAGTTCGTTTATAAGGGGTTTGGTTATGTAGGCAAGTTAAGGAGATATGAGAATGTGTAATATGGTTTTTGTGTTAAAAAGTAATATGTTATTTATGAAATGCAGGTGCAGATGGGGAATTTGAATATAGTAATATACCACGGCGGAATACTAAAAAGGCACCCAAGTATGAGTTATATTGGTGAGAAAAAGTTTGAGAAAAGTTTGGACTTTGACTTAGTAACATATTGGTGGTTTCTAGATTGGTTAGAAGAAGTTGGTTATGAACGTAGTGAGGTGAAAAAGATTTATTATAAAATTCCTGATATGAGTTTTGATGTAGGACTAAGAGAATTACACAATGATCCAAGTACACTAGATGTGGTAGCATGTGGTATTTTAAGTGGATATGTTGAGGTTTACATTGAACATTTTGAGCAATTTAAGCAGAAGGGCATTGAAGACTTTTCAGCTGAAACAATTACCAATAAAGAGGCATTGGTAAAAGATATAAATGCGACAAGGGTTGATGGAATCGAAAATAAAGGTGATGGGATTGTGAATGAAATTGAGACTGGTGGTAAGGATGGTTCGAATGATGAGACTGAAGATTTTTCAGCGGAGGTTGATCGAGAGTTGAACAATATTGCTGACACCATATTGTGTGGTCAAGATGAGGAGCTTGTAGAAGCACTTTGAATAGCAAAGGAGTTCATCCAACCTTATAGTTTTGGATGCAATGCTGAACAGAAGGAATATGAAGCTAGACACAGGCAAAGCGAATGGGAATATGAGAATGAAAATATTTCAGATTGTGGTGATGAAGGTGGAAATGAGCTAGACAACTCTGACATTGGGAGTATTTCTTCTGAAAGTGGGGATGACGGTGAAAAAGTCTCGATAAGAAGACGAAGTAAGTATGCCGGGTATGATGAAAGATGCAAGGAAGTTAAGTTTTTTGTTGGTCTTTGTTTCATAGATGCAAAACAATGTAGGAGGGCACTTAAAAAGTATGAAATAAGTGAAAGAAGAGAGTTTGTTTACATCAAGAATGAAAAGGGTAGAATTAGGGCCAATTGTAAGGGGAATGAATGTCCATGGTTATTTTTTGCTTCTGAGGAGAAGGTGAAATTAGAGGTGTACTTCATGGTAAAAACTTATGTTGGGAGACATAATTGTTCAAAGCTGTTGAAAGTTTCAAGAGCAGACAGCCCATGGATAGCCAAATCATATGAGTCATTGATATATGGCCACCGGAATTTGAAGCTTGATTACATTCAAGACCAAGTTAGAGAACAATTTAACTTGGAAGTGTCAATAAATCAGTGTAAGAAAGCGAACAGAAAAGTGATGAAGAAGTTTGAGAGGGATATTGGTGAGGAGTATGCAAGGTTACATGATTATGTAAAGGCCCTTCGTACATCAAATGCAGGAAGCAGTATAGATATGGAGGTTGATCACAGGGGACCTGGTTGTCCACCTTTTTTCAAATGATTTTATGTATGTTTTGCTGCTTTGAGAAATGCATTTATGGACGGATGTAGGAAGTTTTTGGGCTTGGATGGTTGCTTTTTAAAAGGGGTGGTGAAAGGCCAATTATTGACTGCTGTAGGTGAAGATGCAAACAACCAGATGTATTCTTTAGCATGGGCCGTAGTTGAAGTTGAATCTACTGCATCTTGGCTTTGGTTTTTGGAGCACTTGAGGCATGATATAAAAACAAGAGATGGAATGGGATGATGCTTTATGTCTGACCAACAAAAGGTAAGAACATTTCTGCATTAAAGCTTGGACCAAGTAACATAAATACATGTACCTAACTCACAGAGGTTCCAGTAGGCAAGTGTACAACAGAAAAACTTGGACCAAGTTCATGAAGTTGGCACTTTTTTTAGGTTACTTTCAACAAGATGTGAATTTGCTCATCCTTTTTTTAATCCTTAGAAAAGGAAAAGGGGAAAAGAAAAAAGACTTGGACAACTTTTCTGCATTAAAGCTGATGTTCTCTTTGTTTTATTTTTCTGCCTTTCCCTTTTTTGATACGCTTTATGTCGCTTTTGTAAATTTATTTCAGCAAAAACCCATACGGCATCTGTGATTCTGTCTCTATTCTAGTCTGTTTTCTTGAGAATAGAGTGAAGGATGATTTATGGTTTACTTTATCTTATAGGTTTCCTTGAAGTAGGACTGGCTTCTTTACTGGAAACAATGACTTGTTTCTCTGAAGGGCCTGTCACTTCAATGGCAATACATGTCATCTCTCACAGTGGGGAAGGGCTTGTTTCCAACATCATAGCCTTAGAAAGACATAGTTGAGTGTCTAAGCTGGTCGCAAAGGCTAAAGTCCTTTCCAGTTTGCCGATCCCTTTGGTGACAGTTATAGATCGAGGGAAGATGTTGGAAACAAGCCCTTCCCCACTGTGAGAGATGACATGTATTGCCATTGAAGTGACAGGCCCTTCAGAGAAACAAGTCATTGTTTCCAGTTAACTATTTTATTTAGTTCATGATATAAAATTGAATTTTAATTTTTCCTTGTAGGGACTTCTTAATGCAGTTGAAGAAATATTTCCAAGAGTAGAACATCGACTATGTGCGAGGCATATTTATGCAAATTGGTATCCAAAATTTAAAGGTGATGCCCTTAAACTTGCTTTCTATACAGTAGCAAAAGCATCAAATGAGTTCACCCTCAAAAGAAGGCTAGATGAACTTGATTTGTTAAAACCTGGCGCAAAAGAGGCTGTCATGCGTATAGACCTAAGGAAATGGTGCAGAGCTTATTTTTCAATAGCTACCAAGTGTGATTCAGTTGATAATAACAGTTGTAAAGCTTTTAACTTTGTGTTGCTTGGAGCTCGGTGTAAGCCAATCATTTCTATGCTAGAAGACATTAGACTTTTTGTGATGGAAAGAGCCATAGAGAAAAGGAATTTCGCTTCAAAATGACCACCCGGAGAAGAGCATGGTACGAAAATTAAAAAAATCCTGGTAGAAAATATTGGTGACAATTATAGATGAAGGGTGCATTAGAATGGTCAAGATGGTTTTGAGGTAACTTTGGGAAGAAATAGATATGAGGTCTATTTGAGAACCAAATTCTGTACGTGTAACGGGTGGGAGCTGTCTGGAATACCATGCCAACACGCAATTAGGGCTATTCACTTTAAAGCAGATGACCCCAAAGCTTTCATTGATTCAGTTTACAAGAAAGAGAAGTTCTTAAAGGCATATGACTATGCTATTGGGACTATGCCTGGAGAAGCGTTTTGGGAGGAAAGTGGACTGGGTCAAGTTCTTCCACCCCTTCAAAGGATAATGCCAGGTAGACCACAAACTAGCCGAAAAAGAGCAAGGAATGAGCCAAAAAAGGGCAATGTGAAGATGTCTAGACATGGGAGAAAAATGCATTGTTCAATATGTAACAGTGAAGAACATACGAAGAAAACATGTGGCGTACAGGTTTTTTATTCAAACTATATTCAATTTTTATATATCAATAAATATAAGTCCAACTTGCTAGTGTTATGAATGCATACTCATTTGATGGTTTTGAAGTCATACTTGGCTTGGGATTGATGGCATCTCTGTACCAGCCGCAAGGCTGAAGCATGGTTGCAACCAAGTGTCTTTTCAAATTTTGGTTTAAATTGCAACCAAGGCATCTCTGTTATGAATGCATACTCATTTGATGGTTTTGAAATCATACTTGAAAGCTGAGGCTAGTTCAGTCATTTATTTATTTATTGTTGTTGTTGTTGTTTTTTATTAAGGAGAGTTCAGTCATGGCAGAGTTGGCTTACTTTTTGGGGTTCAGTTCAGTCATGGTTCACCAAACAGTCAACCATCTGTTTATCCTGCCCCCTCTCTCTTTTAATGTCCTACCTCGGCCCCAACAGAAGTATGCATTCATAACACTAGCAAGTTGGACGTTTTCAGTAATTTTTATATATCAATAAATATAAGTTGTTAAACATGCTGGTGTTTGAAACATGTTTGCATTGTAGACACAAGCAAGTGCTACAACATCATTTAGAGGTGCTACAATGGGAAAGGTTTGTTGGATTTTGTTCCATTCATGGTCACATTTATTTGATTTTGATGATAACAAAACATATTTGTTTTATGTGTTTTAAAGCTTTACCTAAAGATTTATAAATTGGTCTTTTATTGATAAAGTTTTGATATTTGGAAGGAAAATTATTTCATAAGTATATTTGAAGTATTTATGTTGATTCAAGCATTGCTTGTGAAGGAAGAAATCATTTTGGAGAAAAATTCATTGAAGTTTGAAAGTTTAGAAGTAATAAAATCCTGGAACTGCGCTTTCATTCGAGTGAAATGTTTTCAACCGAGTGAAACTGGAGTCAGTTTTTGAACCCGAGAGAATTTTAATTCTGGACAAGAAAATCATTCGAGTGAAACGTTTTCAACCGAGTGAAACTGGAGTCAGTTTTTGAACCCGAGAGAATTTTATTCCTGGACAGGAAAATCATTCGAGTGAAAATTTTTCAACCGGGTGAAACTGGACTTAGTTTTCGCACCCGAGAGCATTTTATTTCTGGACAAGAAAATCATTCGAATGAAAAATTTTCAACCGGGTGAAACTTGGATTTCAGACCTGCGCGTGATTTTCCGATTCGAAAAATCTTTGAAAATTAATTATAAATTCATGCCACGTCAGATTCCACGTGTATAAAGTGCTGACAGCTCATTAATTACAAATATAGCCGTTGGAAGTCAAACGTTGAATTTCGTTATCAGACAGAACTTTCAACCGAGTGAAAATATTTCACCCGAGTGAAACTGGGTGACAGACGCAAAACCTGTCAAATTTGACAGCAACGGTCACCTGCTTTCTTGGAGACATTTCTGACCTTCCCAACGGTTCTTCAACGTCTCTTTGGCCCCCAAATGAGCATAAATACATGGAGAAACACCTTGGGGATAACTCTTGGCCATAAGATCAAAGATTCATCATCAAATCCAAGAGAAAAGAGCTTATCTTGAGAAATTCATTATTGTAGTTGTGCTTTCACTTGTATATCTAGCTTGAGTGCTATTGTGTGAGCTTGTGAGTTTGTAAACATTCAAAGTCTTAGAATCTCTTGAGTGTAGAGTGGTTTCTAGTGAGCCTTGAAGAAAACTAGGGAGTGGTTTCTAGTGAGCCTTGGAGAAAACTAGAGATTGGTTTGGTGTGAACCTTGAAGAAAACACTATTGTAATTTTGATCAAGAGATAGTGGAGGAAATCTCAAGTGGGCAAGCTTGAGGAGAGGACGTAGACTCCGGTTGGTGGAGTTGAACCTCGATAAATCCCGGTGCACTCTTTCCTTATCTCTCTTTATATTTTGCTTTATACTTTCCTTATACTTGCTTACTTTGTTCTTGATTTTTGGTTAAGTAAATTTAGTTGTAAAAATTGATTTTGCTAAAGTTTTTAATACAACCAATTCACCCCCCTCTTGGTTGCACTTGGGCCAACAATTGGTATCAGAGCTTAGTGATTTTTATTTTCAAAACCTTGCGGTTTCAAAATCAAAAGATCCATGGCAACCACTAGTTTTATGCATCTTGAGGGACAAAGCACATCTAGGCCACCATTGTTTGATTCTACAAATTTTAATTGGTGGAAAACTAGAATGGAGATTCATATTAAATCTATTGATTATGCTTTATGGAGAATTATCAAAGATGGTCCTAATATTCCTTTAAAAGTAGTTGATGGTAAACAAGTACCAAAAGATTCAAAAGAATTTAAATCGGAGGATGATGCTATGTGCACTATGAATGCTAGAGCTATGAATATTATATATTGTGCACTAACCCCCGATGTGTTCAATTTAGTCTCTTCTTGTAATGATGCTAGGGAAATATGGAACAAGTTGTTGGTGACATATGAAGGAACTTCACAAGTCAAGGACACCAAGATGCATATGCTAGTTAGAGCATATGAACTTTTCACCATGGAGCCAAGAGAGAGCATTCAAGATATGTTCAAAAGGTTCAATGAAATTCTTACACCACTCAAGTTGCTTGGAAAGGAATATGCAAATGAAGAGTTGGTGAGAAAAATCTTGTGGAGCTTGCCTTCTTCATGGAAAAGTATAGTTGAAGCTATTAATGAAGGTGGAAGTATCAAGACCATGCATATTGATGAGCTATTTGGGAAATTATTGACATATGAGATGAAGGAGCAAGAGGAAGAAAGGCTCAACAACAAGAACAAGTTAATGGCCTTCAAAGTTAAAGAAGATGATTCATCTTCATCTTCTTCAAATGAAGATGATTCGGATGATGTAGCAATTTTGACTAAGAAGTTCAAGAAAATTCTCAAGAGGTCGAAGAATAAGGGTTCTAGAGGCAAAAAGAATGAGATCATTTGTTACAAGTGTAAGGAGCTTGGACATCTACAATTTGATTGTCCATTGAACAAGCCAAAGAAGCACAAAAATCACAAGAGAGGAAAGAAGAAACTTAGAGCTATGGCGGCTTGGAGTGATAGTTGCTCATCATATAGTGAAAGCTCATCATCATCAAATGACACAAGTGATCAAGCCAATCTTTGCTTGATGATTGAAGAAGATGAAATCTCTTCAAATCAAAGCTACCCCAACTTGTGTTTCATGGCAAAGGAGGAAGATGAGGTAACAAGTACTTACTCTAGTAACACATCATCATCCTCATCATGCTCATCTAGTTGTTCATATGAAGAATTATTAGATGCATTTCATGAGCTTTTCAAAAATTCAAAAAGACTTGTCAAAAAGGTTGATGAATTGAAGGTTGTAAATGCTTCTTTAACAAAAGAAATAGATGACTTGAAGAAAGAGAACTTAGATATTAGTTTATCCTTGAGACAAGAAATTGATGAACTAAAAAAGGAGAACTGTGATCTCATTCAATCTTTGTCTAAATTTGTTAAAGGTAAAGAAAACCTTGATTTGTTACTTGGTGGTCAAAAAGGAGTTTATGACAAAGCGGGAATTGGTTTTAATCCATTGATGAAGGAAAGAAAATTTGGAAATAGATTTGTTGATGTATCTACATCCTTATCTAGATCATTTGTAACATGTCATGCTTGTGGTGGAAAAGGTCATTATTCTTATGAATGCATATTCAAAAGAGGAAAAGTTCCTTTTGGCTACAAATTAGTATGGGTTTCTAAAGGAACTAAAATTATTGGAGCTAACCCTCAAGGACCCAAAGAAATTTGGGTACCAAAAATCAAAACTTGAAATCTCTTGTAGGGTGCTAGAGTATGTAGCAAAAATTAGAAGCATACACTTGAAGCTCTATGCACCAAGAAATTGGAGATTTGAAGTTCAATGGCAAATGCTTGAGACAAAGTTCATTTGTGGTAACATTGTTGATTTTTATTAGTTAATGGTGATTATTCATACATTGTGTTATTTGAGTTTGATATGTTGTTTGATGAGTATATATGAGTTATTCATTGTTCTTAGAAGATATATGACATGTTAGATATTACTATGATCATTGTGGATTTGTTCCAATATTTTTGATGATATGATCTTATATTAATAATGTTGCTATCTTATTATTTGATACTTGGCTATTTTTTTTTATTTAGAAAGGGGGAGAAAGTTTTTATATGCTTTGATTAAGGGGGAGCTTATTGCATGTTTTAATGATAAACAATTTATCATGATTTGTTTTGATAATCTATATATCTTTTTGATTATGACAAAAAGGGGGAGAGATAAATGGGGAGAGATAAAATTGAAGAATATTTAATAAAGGGGGATAATAATTGTTTATGCTTGTTGTTTATATATTATATAGATAAATGGGGAGAGATAAAATTGAAGAATATTTAATAAAGGGGGATAATAATTGTTTATGCTTGTTGTTTATATATTATATATGTCTTTTGAAATGTTGTTTTGTCATCATCAAAAAGGGGGAGATTGTTGGATTTTGTTCCATTCATGGTCACATTTATTTGATTTTGATGATAACAAAACATATTTGTTTTATGTGTTTTAAAGCTTTACCTAAAGATTTATAAATTGGTCTTTTATTGATAAAGTTTTGATATTTGGAAGGAAAATTATTTCATAAGTATATTTGAAGTATTTATGTTGATTCAAGCATTGCTTGTGAAGGAAGAAATCATTTTGGAGAAAAATTCATTGAAGTTTGAAAGTTTAGAAGTAATAAAATCCTGGAACTGCGCTTTCATTCGAGTGAAATGTTTTCAACCGAGTGAAACTGGAGTCAGTTTTTGAACCCGAGAGAATTTTAATTCTGGACAAGAAAATCATTCGAGTGAAACGTTTTCAACCGAGTGAAACTGGAGTCAGTTTTTGAACCCGAGAGAATTTTATTCCTGGACAGGAAAATCATTCGAGTGAAAATTTTTCAACCGGGTGAAACTGGACTTAGTTTTCGCACCCGAGAGCATTTTATTTCTGGACAAGAAAATCATTCGAATGAAAAATTTTCAACCGGGTGAAACTTGGATTTCAGACCTGCGCGTGATTTTCCGGTTCGAAAAATCTTTGAAAATTAATTATAAATTCATGCCACGTCAGATTCCACGTGTATAAAGTGCTGACAGCTCATTAATTACAAATATAGCCGTTGGAAGTCAAACGTTGAATTTCGTTATCAGACAGAACTTTCAACCGAGTGAAAATATTTCACCCGAGTGAAACTGGGTGACAGACGCAAAACCTGTCAAATTTGACAGCAACGGTCACCTGCTTTCTTGGAGACATTTCTGACCTTCCCAACGGTTCTTCAACGTCTCTTTGGCCCCCAAATGAGCATAAATACATGGAGAAACACCTTGGGGATAACTCTTGGCCATAAGATCAAAGATTCATCATCAAATCCAAGAGAAAAGAGCTTATCTTGAGAAATTCATTATTGTAGTTGTGCTTTCACTTGTATATCTAGCTTGAGTGCTATTGTGTGAGCTTGTGAGTTTGTAAACATTCAAAGTCTTAGAATCTCTTGAGTGTAGAGTGGTTTCTAGTGAGCCTTGAAGAAAACTAGGGAGTGGTTTCTAGTGAGCCTTGGAGAAAACTAGAGATTGGTTTGGTGTGAACCTTGAAGAAAACACTATTGTAATTTTGATCAAGAGATAGTGGAGGAAATCTCAAGTGGGCAAGCTTGAGGAGAGGACGTAGACTCCGGTTGGTGGAGTTGAACCTCGATAAATCCCGGTGCACTCTTTCCTTATCTCTCTTTATATTTTGCTTTATACTTTCCTTATACTTGCTTACTTTGTTCTTGATTTTTGGTTAAGTAAATTTAGTTGTAAAAATTGATTTTGCTAAAGTTTTTAATACAACCAATTCACCCCCCTCTTGGTTGCACTTGGGCCAACAAGGTTCTAGGAGTAGGAGTATTTCATGATCCAAACACTGGAGCCCAAATATTATATGTAAGAGTAATTTTTTTTAAATATTTAATGTGAATGCAATGTATCCAAATTGATGGATTTTGTGTACCAACGTGATTGAATTAATTTTTTGTGTTTGTTTGCAGCCTGCACTTCCAACTGAAACACAACTCTCAAATGGCGAAGATTTCATCTTTACCGCTTCACAGTAGAAGTTTCATTCTCTGCCTGTATTGAAAACTTTGCATGGTTATGTAACTCTATTGAGCCATATGACTGTCTAAGTTTGCATGTTTATGTAATTCTGCCAAATTGAAAACTTATTCTGCCATATTCGGTTCATGGAGCTAGTTATGCAAATATTTTCCTAGTAGTAGACCTTTTCCTGTTCATGGAGCTATTTCACAAATATTTGCCTGTTACCAAACACATTTTCCTGTTCTGCAACATGGAGCTAGTTGGCAAATATTTGCCTCCAAGAATTCATAAACAAGAAGAGCACACATCATAGATAATAAAATCCAGTATTCCAAATACCTGTAATCAGACAACACAATTTCCAATCCCAGAATGCAATTGTTTATCCAAAGTTGAATAGCATTACCATTTCCTCATAAACTGTCAATTACAACTTGGCAGCATCAACACATGCTTACCATTCCAAGAAAACCTAGTTCATAGCTCTATCACTTACTCCAACATCTACCTACCCAAGAAGTACAACATGATTGCTACAGATAAAATAAGTACACAAATACAACACAGACTGGTGCACCAAACTGTTAAATCTGACAACTTATTGTCCAAATTCCCCTGCTGGCCTACTAAAATGCTGCTAATTGTACCATCAGTTGTATGCTCCCTTGCAAAACAAAGCTGTGAAACGTGCACCTTCAGCGCACGGACTTCCTCTTCCAATGCCTTCCCTTTCACAAAATATTCATCAATCATCACCTTAGCCCGTTCTGGGAACTCATCATCAATCCATCTAAAAAATTTGCAGTCTTTACTTGTCTGAAAAAAAAACAGACATCTTTATCACACATTTTGTACTGTCCTTCAAAATAGAGACAAATACATAACAAATACAATGTCATTCACTTTTACTGTAAGAACCAGTAAAACAAGAATAATATCTTTGATTATTAACCAACTATCCTACTAAAACCAACACAAAAAAATGTGAAGAAGTGGGTCAGCTACATCAGGTTGGTTAGGTTGGCCAACAATCAATAGCTTCTCCTCAACTGTGGTGTCCCTATGCTATCCTACGTACTTAGAGACTGTAAAGTCTAACATTATAAATCAGATAGAAGAAATAGAAAGCCAAAAAGCATTAAGGTGTACCAATTTTTCTATTTCTCTTCCCCGAATTTTCTTAGCTAAAAGTATGAGTGCTTAGCATGTTTAAGAACTTGGAAACCTTGTTTTGGCAAGGTTTGTACAACTCCTTTCTGTTGAAATGGAAAATCTTGTTTTAGAGAATGTGGTTTTCTGCCTCCCTGAACCCTAATACATTTGTTGAAGGAAATTTGGAGAAGAGAAATAGGAAATCTTCGCTATGTGCACGCTTGGTATGAGATGGGTTGAAACACAATACATACGTAAAACACTTCCCTGCGGACTCCTAAAGTAGCTAATTTCTACATCCAGTTCAGTTGATAAAAACTAGACACATAATAATTTTCTAGAACTAAATTCTACCTAAGCAAGTTTGCACCTTCTGGAACGGTGCAGTTTTTGTTGCTCCCATGTGTAAGGTGAATAAGAGAATGGCGTTTTTGTAATTGGTTCCTTGTTCTTAAACAAAAGCTTTACTGGTTAATCTAATAATGGTCTTGAAATTGCTAGATATCTGAGAAGTTGAAGCCCCACCCAGTTGTTGTGAATATATTGACTAAGATGGAGGAAATTATTCCAAAATGGAAAATTGTACCCACTAAGGATGTCATTCACTCCGTATTCAAGGACCCCATCAAGAGAGAAAAGGTGAGCACAATTTCCCAACAGATCAAAAACTCATCTTTCCTCCAGGAAACCAACCAAGCAACCCAAACTAAAAGACCACAAGTGCCAGAATGTCTCTTCTAAGTCACTAATTAAGGCCAAAAATCAACCAACATTTATTAAGAAACCAATGAAAATCACCACTTACACCATTAAATCGACAGCGAAAAAATCTTCTTCCTAGGTTCTCTCCTTCACGTCTAATTGTACCTTTTGACGCTCAATGTTTGCATTTGCAAATTGGCACTTCTTCCTCAAACCACGATGACGCTCTAGAGTAGTCTGAAGACATTGATGCACAATCACAACCACCCTTTCATAATACAAAACACATGAATTAAATTGAACTACAACCAAACCGTAGTCAATCAATTCACGTATATAAATAACTAAAAAGAAAAGAAAACCAACAGTTGAATGTTAAACAGCATCGAACAAAAACCAAGAACTAGGGACGACTGAGGAAACCAACACAAACTCTAATGAAAACATAAAACAAACTCATTGAATTCGGCGGAACCACACACAACAGCCACCGCAAACGATTGATCCTCGGTGCTTCACTATGCGACGTTTCTCGAAGGAGAAAATCAATCTCTTACGAAACCGATACACCTGAGATTTGAGTTCTAAGGCACTCGAAATACCTAATCCCCAAAATTTTCTACTCCATTGATCCTCGGTGCTTCACTATGCGACGTTTCTTGAAGGAGAAAATCAATCTCTTACGGAACCGATACACCTGAGATTCGAGTTCTAAGGCACTCGAAATACCTAATCCCCAAATTTTTCTACTCCAGGGAAGAGGCTGCTTCACTATGCGACGTTTATCGTTTCTGCTGGGACGGTCGTTGCTGGTTGTCGGCTTGGGGAAACGCCGTCTGTTATAAAGAAACACGTGACATGCACATGTATGGTCAAGGGGGTGGACCGGCCCATTAAGTGAAGTTTAGGGGGTGAGCAGGACCGAGTTCAACTTCAAGGGGGTAAAGGTCCTTGTTAACCGAGTTCAGGGGGCAATAGGGTATTTTGGCCTTTTCTTTATTGTTTATGTCATGTACTTGCACTAATGTATTTAGATTTAATATGATAGATTTTTAACATGAAAAACTACCACCAAACTGCATTTATGCAATACAGTTTTTTTGTTCATGGTTGTATACAAAGCGGTGCGGTTATTGTTTTCAAATTTTTAAATTATTTACTTACTATGCAGTGCAGTTGTACGTTTAACCATAAATTACATAAAACCGTATCATAAAACACCAAAAAAAAAATGATAGAACATGTTTAACTCTTATCTAAAATACGTATGAGAATTAGAGATATCAATAGGTCAGGTTTGGGTAGAGTATAGTTAATCCCAAACTCTCCTCTCAAGTAATCGGGTTTGGGTAGTACTTGCTCCACGGGTAGGCAAGTACTATCCACCAACCCATTTTAAACAATATATTTGATTTTTTTTAGACCTTTTTTTTATATATTTGTATATATTTTCAAAAGAATGTGTATATACATAATTAATTAATACTTAAAAAATCATAAACTAAAGTAATACTCCTTCCATTTTAATTTAGATGAAACGTATTCCTTTTTGGGATGCCCTAAAAAAATTGAAACATTTCTCTTTTGAAAAATTTTAAACAATCAATTTACATTTTTACCACATTTAAACTCCCATTACACAAAACCGAATAAAGAATTTTTTTTTCATCTTCACTTAATCTCTTACAGCACAAAACTCCAAAAAAGAATATTTTTTTTATATCATTATTTAAACTCTCACTACATAAAAAAAATAACACAAATTACATATATCTTAATCTCCGTACTTAGAGAAACATTTCATCTAAATTAGGACGGAGGGAGTATAAGATAATTTATGTTAAATTATAATTTTATTTTTGAAATAAAATCATATTTTGAATATAAATATACTAATTTAAGAAGGATGCGGGTAAGGTCGGATAGGATAAGTTAAACTTATACCTTTCCTATGACTTTGATGGTAGGGTTAGGTTTGGGTTTGGGGAAGGTAGGGGCAAGTAGGGTATTTTTTGACATCTCTAATGAGAATTCACTTGCAAAAATAAGCTAGAGAAAATCAAATATTATTGATCAAAGGTTGTTATTTGTCTGATGTACCACTTAGCCTTTATATAAGGGTCTATAAAATCTTAAAACTACTCCCATTTGCACTGATCACCCATGAGAGAAATTAATGGCAATGAAATTAGATCAGAATTAATTAGAAAATTGAATATGATATAAAAATCCTAAAATTAAATAGTTTTATTTCCCAAGTAAAAAATTCTTGAAAAATTCCTACTTAATACTATAATTAATAATGACTATAATTAGCTTAATAAAATCCTAAAAAAACTCTTAAATTAACTAAATAAATATCATAAGAATAACTTGGAAAAATAAAATAAAAAAATAAAGCGTAAATCACTTTTATTCTTTTTCTTTTTTCCTTTTTCCTTAAGAGTAAAAGCATTTATGCCCATTCGTGCGAGGCTTGATTTCTTGTGTTTTATGTGTCTGCTTGGACTAGAGTTTTCCTGTCCAAATCCAAGCGAATGGTCAAAAAGAAAATGAGATGGCAGGCCAACATATTAATGTTAAAAATTCTAAATGGTACTTCAATCATAATATTATAGTGTTATTGTTATGCCCAAAAGCCAATCATAAGATGATTGTATTTTGGATATTGAGGCATGATATTTTATTGAGGCATTAATCTAGTAATTATGTTTGTTATTCTGTTCTGCGTAATGTAATAAACATAATTATAACCCTAGAATAATGATATTCTTAAATGTCTCTGGTCTAGTGTTATCATGGAGCAAGTTGCAATAATACGTAAAAACTAGCATGTGTGAAGACTAATATAAGATATGTAGTCTACATATGGGTACAAGTTGGAGAACTTGTGTACTGGACCGACCCACCTTAAGAATGCTACATGAATCATTATATGAGTATCATAAGTAATTCTCATAGTGATCATATATATATATAGTCTTTTGACCTAAGATCATCAAGGTTCCCTATATGTGAGTCATATACTTTGATACTTCCCTTTGTTACTCGTAATTAAGTGAATTTGAAGGAGGTCATTGGGTATGTCACATATCATGTGAAGGGTTTTATATGATCAAAATGATATTTGTCCCTTCAATGTAACCGGAGTGATATCTTCGGGCTCCTTGATAGAGTGAGACTAAGAAAATGCATGGTCATACTCGGATTAGTTGATATACGATATCAATATCATCAGTTTAAGTTAGTTTACTCAATAATCAAGAAACCATAGATCGGGCTATACGAGAGTGACACATTCCATGTCTCGTACTTGGTCTTAATATTTTGGACAAAGGGACAATGGCATATACGGATAATGATCATAAAGGTTTAATCGAATCACCGACTATCTTGTTACTTTGGTAGCAATGATGTGTTGCTAAACACCGCTCATTACTTATGATCATAAATGTGATTTATAATCATTACCGACATGGTAAGAGCCCATTGGGTCGTATACATAGAGCCTATTTGGATTATTTGAGTGCATGGGCTAATTTATTTGGGTTATGGTTTCATAATAATTTCGTATTAATAATTGGCCAAACCCCACAAGTTGGGCCATTATTAAGCCCAAAATTAAACCTAATTGGATTAGGGCTTTGAAACTTATTAGGCTTGGAAGTTGAGTCTCACTGTAAATATATCATATAATGAGAAATTCGCAACTTTTACCCTAGCCTCCCAAAAAGGACGAAATCAGAAGAGTTCTAAAAATCAACCGCACTCTTCTTTTTCCATTCATTGGAGAACGCAAGCTAGCACTGCGTACGCAAGAGAAACACATCTGCCGGAATGTAGTGGAGGCGTGGTGATCCCGAAAGTCTCGTGTGGATACCGTAGAGAGCTTAAACACGTCAACTATTCAGGTTTTTTGATTCGACTCAACAGTTTGGTGAAAGATCTCAACCGAATTAGGTATGAAAATTTCAAACACCTAGTTTACCTCGTTTCACTTGGATCCTGGAAGATTTCGGTTATATTCCGCTGTGCTTGTTTGGCTCCTGAAATCCTACAGATCGCAGCTGTTCGAGACAATATCCTTAAGATCCTTCTATTTTTGGTAAGCACTAGTATTCCTCCTTATCTGGGGATGCTGCTAAGACCTATCTCATCGACCCTTCTTTCGATTTGTCATGGACAATGTTCATAAACATGTAGCAAATTGGAAATGGAACCTTCTTAACCTTATTGGTCACTTCACTCTTATCCAATCAACTTTGTTTGTCATTCCCATTTATGTGATATCTCCATTCAAGGTTCCAATAGCTCTATCAAACAACCTTTTCTAGCAGTTTATTCAATTTTAGTGGTAAAGAACCTAGGCCGGACAAGTTCTTCATATGAAGCATCAAGGAATTCTTCACATCCTTGGAGGTTTGGTGGGCTGGGGATTAAAGAACTTCATCCTTTCAACTAGGTTCTACTTGTGCAACATGGAGAATATTTATGGAAAATGACACCACCTTGTTTTAAGGGTCCTCATGGCAAAATATGGGCTTAACCACTCAATTTAGACAGTAAAGATTTTAGAGACTATATCTCCTATCTGGAGAAGTCCTCTTTATGATCGAAAGTTATTGCAATACCATATTCAATTGTTTGTATGGGATGACTGATGGCCCTTAAAAATGCATGGCTCCCAGGTATTTCCTTTCTCATTTGTGTTTTCTTATAAGGAATGTTCATAAAGATTCAAATCTTTGAGTCTTGGACTTGTATGATTCACAAGAGTATTGTTGGAATCACTCTATGCTCTAACATTTGTTCCCTCTGCAAATCATTAACCTTAGTTTGCATATCTCTCCTCCATACCCTCTAAATACACAAGATTCTATTGCTTGGCTAAGCAATTCTTTGGGCTCCTTCACCATGAAACAAGTCTTATGCTATAAAGGAAGTGGGCCAATCTGTTAACTCATGTTGGCAACTCTCTTTATGGTTCCTTATATTTGGATTTCTCTGCTCTCCTTAAGGCTATCTGGGCTTTACAACTACCCCAAAAATTTAAAATTTTCTTATGGAAATGTCTATATAAAGCTTTGCCAATAAAGGCAAATCTTGCTACCTATGGTAGTTATATAAACCTTCTTTGCCCTCGATGTCGTTCATTGTTGGAAACAATGTTCCACTTCTTCTAGGAATGCGTAGGCTTAAAGGAGGTCTGGGGTAATTTATGTTTTCATCCTTTACCCACAAATTATGCATCATTTGAAGAATGGCTAACTTCCTTCCTAAATCACCATAAGCATTCTTTGAAGGGTGATCTCTACTTGCAGCTATCTATAATCAATGGTTTCCAAAAAAGGTTCTCCTACTTTCCTTTTGATTGACCACCTATTCTATGTTGTTCTTAAGGTCATAGTCAGAATTAGAACATGTTTTATCATCTAGAAATCTTTATCACTGAAAGTGCCTAGCGGAGTTCAATGGGGATGGGTGTTGCCGCTTGAATATGGTTAGGTATCAACGTCTCTCTAAGACACTGCCATGATACTCTTCTTCTCTGGTGTGAATTTCCATGGGAAGTTGAATTCTATACCATTTATGGAGCAATATTCTTTATGTCTGTTCAAGGTCTTCCGTCAGTAACTATTCTTACTGATTGTTCGAAGGTGTGACAGGTACTCTCAAGCACGTTATCCCTCAATACTAATCTTCTCCGTCTTGTTCACATTCTCATGAAGGTCGTGGACTCCTTTTAGTGTTGTCCGATCCTCGTTATGCTGGGGCGGAAAGTGCTGATTGTGCAACAGCTTGCTTCCTAAACTCTTCCTTAATCCTTCCGTATTTTATTCTGATTAACAAAACGCCGGGGGGAAGATGGGGGTTAAGAAATTCTTTTCCTCTGTTTCATCATATACTCTGTTGCCGACGGAATTGAACGAAACAATAGAAAAGATGGCCGATTGGTCTGACCTAAGCCACGACCTTTTCGTCGACATATCTCACCGGATCAAGATATTGGACGATTTTCTAGGCTTTTGGTGCAGGTCATGGAGATCGGCCAGCGCCATGGACACCTTCCAAGGCCGTAAGCCGCAGGAGCTCCCATTTATGTTTCTTTCGCCAAGGCTTCGAGCCGGACCATTCTTGCCGTCTTTACAACCTCCCCGATGGCAAAACCTACACTACTAAAAAATTCATCATTTCCAACTATTTTATTACCAACGGTCAAGCGGTTGGTAATTACCAACGTGCAGAACCGTTGGTAAAAATCTTCCAACGTGCACGCGTTGGTGGTTTTTTTTTTTTTTTTTGTTAGCAACGGCTAAGCCGTAGGTACTTAGCAACGGCTGTGACCGTTGGAATTGGGTTGCTACTGTCACGCATTGGAAAATATATACAATAATTAGGAAAATGCATGTGTAAAAAAAAAGGTTCTGTACATTTACCAATGACTGAAGCCGTTGGAAGCTGATTAATGAAACGGTGTGTTTCGGCCTTAGGTTTCCAACGGCTATGACAGTTGGAAAATATGTTTTTAAATTGCCCCCCTCTGCGCAGGTCGTCTTCCTCGTCGCGACAGATTCGCGTCTCTCTCTCCCTTGCAAACGTATTCTTCGCACAGCACACACATTCACGCGGCATTGTCGATTGGGGCCTGAAACAGCTTCTTCGAGGTCGGAAATGCGTGGATCTGCTGTCGTTTACCACAATCTGAAGGTTAGTTAAAGCTATTTGTTGCATATCCTAACTCTATGTCTGTCTTTGCTTTTGATTTGCTTAATTGCGTTGCTGTATATCTTAATTGCTCTACCATTATTTGCTTAATGGCTGCTACCACTCTTCATCACCACTAAAATTCGCTTCATCGCCAATGAAAGATTATTTCTGAGATTTAATCTCTGGTCCATCTTCTTCCGCTCGCTAGCCAGGGATTCATTCGAAATCCGAATGGCTGGTCCATCTTCTTCCCATCTCATCCAGCAGCAGCTAGAGCATCTTCCTCTAAGCCACAGCCTCCAACTCCTTTGCCACCCAAAGCTCCCGCCTGGCACTGTTTCCTTCCTTGCTACACACTCAGTAGGGATGCGAGGGAGGTGAGAGAGGACGAGGCCATTCCTGGTCTATATTTTGACCTTGAAGTGCTTAACGACATTGTATTCTTTAGAATGATCAATTTGTAATCCCCCAACAGCATCAGTATTTTTTAATGGAATTTTTCTTTTGCCTATTGGGTTTTGATATGATTATATATTTCTAGTTTTGACACATGTCTGGCTATTTTAGTTGATGTCCCCAGAGATAACAACCCATAAACTTTGTACTTTTTCCTCTTAGTTTCCGATTCTTCAACGAAACAGTTCACAGCTCATGAGGGTTGAATTTTTTTCACTTGCTTGAGTAGCTATCTTGAAATGGTCTGAATAAACATGGTACTGTTGTCTATGTTACTACAAGTTTCTGCTGATTGAACCATACATGCATTAGCTGAGTATTAAAAACCCGGTTTATAGTATGTTTACCGGAATTTGCCTGTAAAGAAACCTGGTATAGATATTTATGGTACTGGATGTTCTATGGAAGATGTGGTTGGAATGTAAGGTAGTTTAATTGTTAATAGTTTATATGTTATATATTTATATTTTTTTTATTATTTCCCAAATGGAGTATTGGGTGTCGAATGAAAGATTATTTCTTGTAATATACAGAAAGCTGATGGGGATTTTCTGTTTGTTGAATAATAGACAATTAAACGGCCCAATAGTTATAGTGCGCACTATAACTTTTTCCGAGAATTTTTCAATTTTTTTTGAGGTATTTCTCCCTATTTGAGCTTCTTGGTTGATAATGGGTTGAAGATTTTGGTTTTTATTGCAGGATTGAAGTTATTTGGAGGTGTTTGAAGGAAGTTAACATTTTGATTTGAGGTAACCCCGTTTATTTCAAATTTTTTCAATTTTTTCCCCAATAAATACTCATTTTCGGATTATATACTGTTAATTTGGTTTGAAATATGTGCAATATTTGTTTTTTTTTTTTGTTGTATTTGGTTGGAGATTTGGTTTTTAGGTTACCCATTACAATTGCAAATTTATGTGCATTTTCTTACAATTTTTTGTTTATTTTCAGGATTAATTAGAAATTATGAAATTATTAGTCTTAAGTGATTTGTTTAGGTAGTATATTTACATTTTGCAATGACAAAATATTGTAGAATATGTATATTTTTTTCATATGGTGAAAAATAATTTTTAAAATAAAATGAGATTAGCTAAAATATATTTAAAAAAAATGATACTTCTGTATTTGAACTAATTGAAAAATGAATAAAATGTTAAACAAGTAAATATTAACATTAATCACAAGCATTAACTATTGGTTTATAAATATAAAATTCCATTATAGATATAGAAATTATTTGTCAATTTACAAAGATATAAATTATTTAGAAATATAAAATTTATTAGAAATATATTATATATTTAGAGAAAATTGATTGGATGTGGTATGAAATAAATATTGTTGGTGAAATAATATTTACTTTTAAATAGATTATTGTATCTATATAATTTTAACTTTCAAATAAAATTAATTTCATTTAAAAACTATAAAAATAAAAATAAATTAGCTAAAAAAATATAAAAATAAAAATAAGTTAGTTCACTTAAATTAAAATGAATTATATAGAGCATCCATTTCTGACTTTTTAAATCTTTAATTAGAAGGAAAAGTAACTCTGGATATGGGAATTTAGTTTGTGTTGTATTTGGTTGGAGATTTAGTTTTTAGGTTACCCATTACAATTGCAAATTTATGTGTATTTTCTCAGGATTAATTAGAAAGTATAAAATTATTAGTTTTAAGTTATTTGTTTAGGTAGTATATTTATGTGCGCAATTATTTAGTATAATTTAAAATAGTAAATAATTTGTAATGTTCATTTGTACATTTTTTGTTGTTGATTTATTTGTCTATTTTTTTATTCATGTATTTTAAAAGGATAAATAATAAGATTTATTATGTGCCAAAAAAATAGGGAAAATAACAAAAACAAACAAAGAATGTGTGAAAAAAAAAAAAGGAAATGAAATTGAAGAATGTCTCCCTGAAATGGCACTAGGCTGGTTAATAATTATTATATTGTAGACATATGTGTAATTAGACATAGTTTTTCAATACCTAAACTTAATTTACACTCAATCCTGCATCCTTAACAAAATTATAGTTCTACCCTTTACTTTAATACCTTAACAAAAATGTCATGAATAATTACTTATTCATCGTCCATCATTTAATTTTTTTAATTGAATTATCCTTGTTATATAACCAGCATTCCCTGTACATATAAATATATAAATACACACACACACACATGAATATAATTATATATATTTGGTACAATCATAAATATATATAAGTTCATGAAATTTTCTCTATAAACATAATTTCAAAAATTAAATTTAATAAAGACATGATATCATATACAAGGAAGTAAGAATCATAAGAATAAATCCCAAACCTTAATAATTAATTAAACCCTAAATCCACATTCTATATCCCTAAACCCTCAATTAAACCCAAATATGTAAAACCCTAAACTTGATATACCATTAATTAACCTTAAATCCCAAACCTTAAATACTGTCCCCAAAACCCTAAAATCCTAAATTAAACCCAAAAAACACAAATTAACCCGTAACCATAAATTAAACACTAACACCTAAAACCCTAAACCCTAAGTACAACCCGTTAAACCTAAACCCTTGTTAATTAAATGTAAACCCTAAAACCCTAAATTAAACCATAAATACACAAACATTAAATCTAAATCATAACCCTAGAGCCTAATTAAAGCATAAACCGTAAAACCCTAAACCCAAATTCTATATCCTTAAAACCCTAAACCTAATATACCATTAACCTAAACCCTAAATATAAATCAGTAAACCCTAAATTTCAATATTGTACTATTTATAATTCAATAATCATAAACCCTTAAAAACCCTAAATCCTAATTATATATCTCTAAACCCCATAAAAATTCTTAATCCCTAAATCATAAAAAAATCTGCAAATTAACCCCAAATAGCCCTTAACATAATTCCGAAAAATGACTAAAAACTAGATATGTTCAAAATTGCATTTGCCTTATGTGAAATTTAAAAAAAAATGTCTCAATTTCATAAATATACATAAGTTAAAATAAATCATGCGTTAAGAGAGAAAAGAGTATTTAAAACAGTTATACATAACTATAATGAAACAAATAATAATCTCCCTAATGTATTTTGTTTAAATTACTCGTGTACATTAATGATACTTTGTGTCATTTGCAGAAATTTCTTATATTACGAGAATATTAAGTTATTTTTCCCCCTTTTTGCAGTTCCTCCCTGCATCTGTAAAGCGTGAAGAAGTACCCATTGTTTTTCCTGTCCGTTTCCAGTCGTTCAAGGTTAGTGAATATTTCTTTTCCTATTATATCGAGAACGGGATGATTTTAAGGGAAATTGTTTTAATTACTCATATTGATAATAAAACTTATTTGTTGTCACTATGGTTTGAACATAGTGGGTTTAGATTTGAATATGCAATTTATGTTAATTATTTGTTATCTGTGGATATTTTTTCTTCTGGATTATAGTTAATATGTAATTTCTTTGTGCGTTGTATATATTATTTTATGGCATGATTATTTGTATAAGTTCATGGTAATAGGTGTAGTTATGGTTTAGTTGGAGTGCTTTAGTGTAAATGGTTATATTATGTCATGGTGTATTGATAATAAAAATTCAATCATTATTGTTTGCAACCATGTTGCAATAATATGACAATAATAATGCAGAAAAAATACTGTGGGTTAATTTGGAGACCAATAGAGAAAATATGAAAACAAATAAATTACGACCACTGAAGAGGAGGAGTCACTGTCATTCGAAGAAATCCAGGTAGCCTGATTGTACCAAACATGACTTGAACGCAAACTTCTTCCTAACCTTAACCTTTACCTTAGACCATACATCTAAACTTAAACCCAACACCGTCAACCTAAACTTGTAAACCCTAAATACGAAAAAATCTAACCTAAACTATAAGTTGTATATCGTAGCAGTATGAACCCTATACCTAACCGCAAACTCTAATAGACATAAACTTAGACCCTAATTTTAACAATAATTTGTACTTTACCATAAACGCTATACAATAAATCTGAATCGAAAGAATCCCCATAAACCCAAGACTCTAACCTTAACCTTGACCTTAACTATAAGCTCGTCATTCAAATCATAAACCCTCAAACTCTAACCTTAAAACTCTCAACCATTAAAGGAATAATCAGGACATTTTTAGAAAGTTAAGGTAAACATTAACTTTCTTTATTCATTATCTTTTGTAGTAAGTAAAGCCTATATGTAATAAAATATCCTTTGAAAATTATTAATTTAAGTACTAAGAACAATGACAGTAATAAGAACAATAAGAAGAATAATGATAACCGTACGTTAATCATAAAAACAACTAGATTGAGAATAAACTTTGTCTATCTAAAAATACTGTAAACTTGAGTACGTAAACATTGAAGCATACTTTTGTTATTTTTACTAACTCAATATAAAACTTGAGTACGTATATCATTTAATAGATTGAGGTGTTTATGATTACGAACAGATTTTTTGTGTAATGGAATCCGCCCGTAGTTGGATGTACAGTAACCGTTTCTTGCCTGGCCGAACTGGTTACACACAACAGTGGGAGTCCGGGGTGGAAGAATTTATATCATTTGCTGTAACCCACCCTGAAACTATGAGCGGGGTATGTATTCGCTGTCCTTGTCGGAAGTGTAAGAATTTGCGGTTTAATCAGGCTGATGAGGTCCGAGTTCATCTGTACAAATGGGGGTTTAAGCCTTTTTACTTGAATTGGACTGCTCATGGTGAGCCATTTAATGAAGCATCAGATACGGCTCAGGGTGTGGGTGGGTTTAGGGAGTTTGACCAGGGGTGTTCGACGAATCCATATAAGAGGATGGTATTAGATGCCATTGGCCCTAGTTACTCACAATTTCCGGAAGACAATGTTGTGGAGCCGAATGAAAGTGCTCAAAATTTTTTTAATCTTTTGAATTCAGCATCAACTTCTTTATGGGATGGGTGCGAAAGTCATTCTGAGTTATCTGCTGCTGTCCGCCTTCTCAACCTTAAGTCTGAGTATCACATGTCACGAGGACGCTTTAATGGCATTGCCCAACTGATGAAGGAGACTCAACCAACAGATAGTAAGATGCCATCAAATTGGTATGAAACTAAGAAATTAGTTTCCCAGTTGGGTCTGTCTCACGAGAAGATTGACGTCTGTGTGAATGTTTGTATGTTGTTCTGGAAAGATGACAGTACTGATCGTATTTGTAAGTACTGTGGGTCTGAGAGATATAAGCCAAAAAAAGGAGGTCATGGTAAAGATCGACTGAGGAAAACCATGCATTATTTACCACTAAGCCCTCGTCTGCAACGGTTATTTGCGTCATTGGCAACAGCTGAGCAGATGAGGTGGCATAAGGAGCAAACACAGGTCTCATGTGTGTTAAAACATCCATCAGATGGTAAAGCTTGGAAACATTTTGATCAGACCTACCCATGGTTTGCTTCGGAACCACGAAATGTCAGATTGGGGTTGTGTGCCGATGGATTTACACCTTTTGGAGCATCTGGGAAACAATACTCTTGTTGGCCTGTGATCGTTACTCCGTATAATTTGCCCCCTTGGATGTGCATGAAAAAACCCTATATGTTCCTTTCGTTGCTGAAAAAACCCTATATCATCCACCCTAAGATTGATGTTTATTAACAACCTCTCATAGACGAGCTACGGCATCTGTGATTTGATGGCATCAAAACATGGGATGTGTCATTGAAACAAAATTTTATTCTGCGAGCAGCATTAATGTGGACCATAAATGACTTTCCGGCTTATGGCATGCTATCAAGGTGGATGACACATGGGCGATTGTCTTGTCCTATTTGTATGGGTGAAAGTAAGGCATTCCAACTTAAGTATGGCGGGAAATTTTTTTTTTCGACTGTCATTGGCAATTCCTCCCCCGAAACCACCCATATAGAAGGAATTGTACTTGCTTTAAAAAAGGCAAATCAGAAAAGTCATTGCCTCCTCCGTGCTTATCAGGTGAAGATATATTTGAAAGAATCTCATGGATTCCATCAGTTGGTAACGATGGTCCACAAAATCGACCGTGTGATTATGGGAAATCACATAATTGGACGAAGCGAAGCATTTTCTAGGAGTTACCATATTGGGCCACGAACTTAATACGACATAATCTTGATGTTATGCATATTGAGAAGAACGTGTTTGAGAATATATGGAATACTGTGATGGATGTTAAGAACAAAACGAAAGATAATGTGAAAGCACGGAAGGACCTGAAAATTTATTGTAATCGGCCGGAGTTAAACATGGTTCCACTTGATGATGGTCATTCGTTCAAACCAAAGGCGAGGTTCACATTGGATGTTAACCAAAGGCAAGATGTGATCGTCTGGGTAAAATCTTTACGACTCCCTGATGGATATGCCTCGAATCTTGGGAGATGTGTTGATACAGCTGGTTGCAATATGTATGGTATGAAGAGTCATGATTGCCATGTTATGATGAAAAGGCTTCTCCCCATTGCCCTCGAAGCGCTACTCGACAATATTTGGAAGCCATTAACGGAGTTAAGCCTATTCTTTAGAGACTTGTGCTCTCCAGAGTTGCATGAAAATCACTTGTTTGCATTGGAGGCCAATATTCCACTTATAATTTGTAAGCTTAAGAGAATTTTCCCTCCAGGGTTTTTTGATGTCATGGAGTATCTCCCAGTTCACTTGCCTTTTGAAGCAAGGGTTGAAGGACTTGTTCAGTACCGATGGATGTATAAATTTGAGCGGTGCATGCATGACCTAAAAATGAAGGTTTCTAATACTGCTCATGTTGAGGGATCGATATGTGAAGCATACCTTATAGAGGAGACTTCAATCTTTTGCTCTCATTACTTTGAGTCCCATGTTCCTTCCATGATGAACCGAGTACCGAGAAATGATAATGGTGGTCCTGTCCAATGTAATGGTGACTTGTGGTCCATATTCACTTTTTCGGGACGACCATATGGTGCATGCCGATATAGATTCCTCACGGACGATGAACTCAGACTTGCAACCACATACGTTCTTCTAAACTGTGCTCAGATCAGACCATACCTAAAGTAAGTCATCGTTCATGTAAAGGCATTCCAACTGTGATTATGTTGAAATTTAGTACTACTCATCAAACCAAACTAACATATTTTTATTGTTTCTATTATTGGCGACAGTATGGTTGTGGACATGGTTAGGGAAACTGCACCCGAGATAACAATGTCCGAGATGGACATACACATTGAAAACAATTTCTCAGCCTGGCTCCGACAATATGTACGTCTGCTTTTAGGACAAAATGTATTGCAATATGTTAAGTTATAAAAGTCTCCATATATATTGTCCTAAATTGAAATATATTTTACATAGGGTGATGACCCAGGTAACAATATTGTCGATAACATCTTGTGGGATGTTGCATGTGGGCCCTCACTGCGAGTTCAGACATGGCCGGTGTATTTCACAAATGGGTACAAGTTTCACATAAGTGAATGGGGGAAGGAAAAATCAACATTTAATAGTGGAGTCTGCATACGCAGCACGGGTGCAAGTGAAGTTGAATGTGATTTTTATGGTATATTAGAAGAAGTCATTCAACTCGAATATCCCGGTTTTCTGCATAAGAATGTTGTCTTGTTTAGGTGCAACTGGTTTGACCCAACACCTGAACGTGGAACTCGAATGCATAAACAGTTTGGGTTAGTTGAGATCCGGAATAGCCGCAGATATCAGAAGTTTGATCATTTCATTCTAGCATCACAGGCTGACCAAGTGTACTACACACAATATCCGAGTAAGTCACGTGAAAGAAACGGGTGGTCAGCTGTTATGAAGATAAAACCTCGATGGATAATACAGGCTGCAATTCTGGACACGGATGACGTGTATCAAGACAGTGGATCCATTAATTGTCAAAGAATTGAAGATGACCCAATTGAGGAGTTAGCTGACCGAGGTGTCGGTGATGATATTGAAGAAGATGTACTTGAGGAGGGGGGATCTAATGCCGAGACAAAGGATGATGAGGAGTTTATATCCGATGACAGTGACTCTGAAGAGTCCAAGGAGTTTGAGTCGAATGACAGCAATGGGTCAAATGAATGATTAGATAACATGTACTAGGAATAATGATAACCTGTAATTTCTAAGTAATGTGTAGAAAATATTTGAGTACATTTATGTACCCCTAATACTGCACAATATATGTCAGTAAATATATGTTATGTTTAATTTACCAACTTACCTAAAAATAAATGCAGATGCCTCGTAGAGAGGATAACACCTATAAACGCCGACCTGGGAAAGGACCATTTGCGCAGTTTAAGGAGGTAATGGAGCCAATACTTAATGAACGACATAGGATGGGTTCTTCATCCCGGGCACAGGAGGATGTCGGTGTACAAACGCAGGGAACAACAGTGCCAACCACGCAGGTCCCCTCACATGAGCACCAATCTGACGGCGGTGGAGGCACGCCATCTGGACATGGATCTGGTGCGCGCCACCTGAGGCACCCCATAGTGACGACTCATCCCTCAAATGATGATATACATATTGATGACATCCCATCATCGATGTCACAGACAGCAGGCCGACCGCGGATAAGGATATCCCCACATGGTAACACGTAAGTGATAAATACCAGACACATGTATTAATATTAGTAAGAGTCATGGAATCATTCTTTGAAACTTAAGTCATATAATTTCAACGTCACAGATTCATTCCAGCTGCGGCGACACGGTTAGTAACACCATGTTTCACCACACATTTCAAACCATATTCTGATTGGTCCTCCGTCTCTCCATCAGACCTGTAGCAATGGTGGCGTGTTTTTGAGGTATGACAATAATATTACTATGTTAATGATGTAATAATGTTATAAGATATACAATTGTATTTTCCCATGCTAATAGTTTAAACATATTAACCTGTACAGAGGAGCTGTGAGTGGGATCCCATTCACCATAATGAGGTGTATCGGGTGTGGAATATATTGGGAGCACAGCATTACAGAAGCATGATGTCAAAAATTCGGCGTGTGAAAGATCCGGTTAAACGTCGAACGAAGGCAAACTTTATGTCAGATGCTGCATATGCGGAAATGGAGGTATATTGGGCGACTCCGGAGTTCATTCAGAAGTCCGCTAAGTTCAAGGCAATGCGAACAACAATGACTGACGAGGATTCACAGTCTGGCTCTTGCAGCGCGACATATGCTGGGGAATCTATCTCGATGTCTACACATCGAGAGCAAATGGTATGTATCTCGCTAATGTTTTTTATCACAACAGTTCAGATACTAATGAAATTAAATTACATATTAATGCTACGTTTCATTCAATTAGAGAGAAAAAGATCCTGAGACGAAGGACCCTGGCTTGTTTAAAGTCCTTCAGGTGACACATAAAACGAAGAATGGGAAATATGTTAGTAAGCACTGTGAAGAAGTTGCTGTAAGTAGTAAAACTGTTTGGTCGCAGAATATTCTTAAGTTAATTACTATGTTTTACAAATTATGACATGACTAAATGTATTTTGTTATGTTTCTGTAGACTCGTATCAGTGCAGAGATTGAGGAGCAAACACAGCAAGAGGATGGAATAGAGGCCATTGATGAACTAGCAATCATTAGTACTGCATCTGGCGGTAGAAGAAGAGGCCGTATATTTGGATTAGGATCTGAGCAGTGTATTATACCAGGACGCCGACATCCAGGTCCCATCCTGCCTATCGACATCACACAGACACCGCAATTCAACGAGCAAGTACAGAAGATGATGGCGGAGGAGAATGCGCGAAGGGATGCGGAGTACGAGAGGAAGCTCGAGAGAATTAAGAGGAAACAGAGAGTAGAGATGGAGGCTCAGAGAGCAGCATTGAAGGCAAACCGGGCTCAGTTGGAGATTATTTGTCATTCGCTAAACCTTCCGTGTCCGCCGGCACAATCAGGTCCACATTATCCTGATGACTCGGACTCAGAGGATGAGGAGATAGTCGGGACTCCGTGATGGGCGTCATCAACAGGTTAGCGCATTTCCAAAGTTCTTGTGTTAGAGCCCTAGACATAATAATTTTTAGACCTAAATCAGACTGACTTGATATTTCTGAAATGTGTAAGGCGTTGAATGTTGAATGCTTTCTTTCAGACATATCTGTTATTGTTTTCATTATGCTGTATTTGAGAATATTTTATTTTAATAACGTTGGCATAGCTGTGTCATGTTTATTGCTGCGTAAAGTCAGGTGTACTTTTGAATTGGTATTTTAATTTTGAATGTGGATTGAAATGGGGAAAAATACGAAACAACCGAGCCATGTAACGTTTAATATACATTACAAACGCGGAAATGGAGAACTTACCAACTTGCGCGTGTTGTTAATTACCAACGGCTTCATAACAACTACCTTACCAACTTCCGGCAGTTGGTAATTACCAACTGCCAAGTTACCAACAGGCAGCAGTTGGTAACTTACCAACGCCTGACAGTTGGTAGGCTACCAATGGCTGACAGTTGGTAGGCTACCAACTGCCAGCAGTTGGTAAATTACCAACGGCTGGCAGTTGGTAAACTGCCAACTGCTGGAAGTTGGTAAGCTACCAATTGCTGGCAGTTGGTAACTTATCAACGGCTGACAGTTGGTAACTACAACTACGCGATGGAAACCAAGTCCTTTTCATGACCATTGGTAATTACCAACGTGTATTTTACCAACGTCTACACATTGGAATTTACCAACGTGTTATGAGTTGCGCGTTGGTAAAATTTTTTCCAACGTATTGAATACCAACTGCCATTTACCAACTGCTGCACGTTGGTAAATGGCAGTTAGTAAAGTCCTACTCCCTCCGTCCCAAATTCTTTGCACCATTCACGTTTTACCAATTAATCTATGATTTTTTATTTTAGACATTTTAACATATAAATGAAAAAATTTTATATGTGAATGATAAATCAAGACCTATAGTTTCTAAATATATATTTTTTAATTTTTTTCTAACAATCAATAATATAAAAAAATTCAAGTCAAACTAGCCAAAAAGTCAAATGGTGCAAAAAATATGGGACAGAGGAATATATTTTAGTAGTGCTACCAGACCAACCTGCCAGCAACAGCCCACCCCGCCCGATTCTTCTCTACTCAGGGATGGCTGGTGGCGGCCCACTGCCGAAGACTCTTGCTCCTAAACCCTTTCAAAGGGAACAGCAGAGAGCTTCCGGGTTTCGGTTGCCTCGACGTCTATGGAACTCGCCAAGTTTCTCCATTGAAACCGACGGGTAACTCGTCCGTCATGATTGTCTGTCGATACCCGGAGCACGAGTACAGGGCCTTGGGGTTGCTACCGCAGAAACTCGGTTGCCCTTAGTGGTAACAATCGAGTCTTGGTTTCCTTTCTTGGGGTGGAAACAAATGGATTGGTCTTGGGCGTGGATGATGACAAAATTGCCGGGCGAATTGGTGGACAGAGTCGTTGGGAAAACCAACCACAAATAGGAGGGTAAATAGGTGGCGACAGCCCAGAGATTGAAGAAGGAAGGGTGGGGCGAACAGATGGATTTGAAGTGTTTGAGTTTGACTTGGGCAGTTGGGCTGAGCCTGAGCAGGTATTCATCCATCGTCGGCCATGTTTGCAGAGAGGCACCAGCCCAGAATATACTTCACCTTTGGAGCAAGGAATGAGATAGTAGGGAAGGGGGATATACATCAGATTGAAAAATCCAAGCTTTGTGGGTTTTGGGAACAAGCAGTGGCCTATCAACATGGAGGAAAAATCCAAACATGGCTGACCTCGGAATTCCGCGCGCCAAGCAATGCGCTTTTTCCTGCCTAAGTGTCTTTCTAGGTAGCCTAGACTCTCTTGTTCTCCCCAACAATAGAGGCCACGACTTAAGACTTGGGTCCTCTTCAGTTGACAGTCATTTAACTACTACGCTTAAATCAGTTGTTAGAGTAAGCAGAATTCTCACTTTAAATTTACCTATTTGGATTCCATTCAGACTGGATCATATTATACTTGATCCAAAACCAACAGTTTGCTTCGATTTTTCAGGCTGTTCCTTTCCTTTTGAGCTGTCTCTGTGTGTGTGTGTGTGTTTAATGAAATTCAACCTGTATGTGTGACTAAGATGAGAGTGGACAGTTGACTTTGACCTCAAGAAACAACCTTAGCATTTTGGCCAGAACTTGAGTTTTAAAATACCCAGTGGGAACGAATGGTAGATAAAAGTCCATCCGTAAGTCTCATCCCATAATATAATAGTATACCGTGTTTTGGACGATGTAAAGAAATTCCACTTCACCAATGCATTTGGCTTGCACAAAGTATAAAAGCGCATTACGTTCCCTAAAATACAAATTTTGCGCAAATAAGCAGAATACATGAGACCTAGTTGACCGAACAACGTACTTACAAGATTGAAATGTTACACAAAGTTACAAAAGTACAGTTTTTCCCTTGTCAAAACATGGTTTGCAATCAATCAGTCTAGCTCAATCCCTAACGCTGAAAGCTTCCTCCATTGATTTTACCCAGAATCATGTTTACCTAACCAATGAAAGGTTTCACTTCCTCAATTGCCAAGGCCACAAGGAACAAAATATGCATGTCTGAACAAAAGCAAAATCTCTAAACTCATCCTCTCGTCAACAGTACCAGCAGTATTGTCTGTGTAGACCAGAGCTCCACGTATCATATTAATGACAAAATAGTTTTATTGTTGAATCAGCCCCAGCAGTGAACAACCACGGCTGCCTTGGATGGAACTTACAGTCCATCACACCTGAAATAATATAGAAACCAACCCAGTTGTGAGGCATTTGGTGATTCTTTCAATGTGTTGCTTTCTTACCAAACAATCGAGGAATAGAAGATAAGGTTGCTCTAAAAATGGCAGTCGAATCTTGATTCACAACTGAGGAGCTGGGGGGGCACTCACCTCTTCCATTTGAATTGGTGTGCCCTCTCAGAATTTCCAGTGGAACAAGCAAAGGATTTTGATTCAAGTCTCCATAAACCATGCCATGAAAAACGTATGCAGTGCAATCATCTGAACAGGATGCAAATAAAGGATATGAACGATGGAATGCCACTTGTGTGATATCTTTAGGGTGACATCTGAAATAAACAAAAATAACATTAGCATTTTTTTTATTTTGATATGTTACTTTGTCACTCGCATCAGACAGTCAGGAAGGAAGTCAGGGTGCAGCATAGCGTATAAATTATTAATAGAGATAATTAACAGTTATTGCTCTTTTCTTTTCCTCACATTTTATATTGTTAACCCTACACTTGTTCTCTTAGCCATTGAATCATATGCAACCAGCTACTGAAACAAGTGATAGAAAAGCAGGGGCTAGGTCAAAGCAGAATTTGATGGTCAGCATACTAGATAGAGATAAAGCACATCAAACATAATCTCTTCCATTATAATAATCATCACATACTTGAGGGTTTTGTAAGGTTTTGATGAAAGATCCATGTCAAACCAACATAATTTTCCATCTTTGCTGCCCACAATTACATTATCACCTGCACAGAAAGCAGCTCAGAAACTAAGAATACAAGGAGAGAATACAGAGCCAAACTACTGAAATTTGAATAAGAAATACCCGCTGGGTGGACTGCAATCGATGAGACTTCCCTTAGTCCAGTATCCAGCTTTTTAAGGAGCCTGGGTTTCGCCAAATCATACACACGAACAATCTTCTTTGTTGCCACAAAGAAGACAGAACGGCTAGGATGAAAAACTGTTGTGACAGCAATATCATGAAGCTTAAAAGGGAGTTTTTGCGTATGCCACTCAGACAACCGGTGTATAAGAACTGCCCTTGATTCAGGTAACTATGAGTTAAAGAAAGATAATAGAATATCCAAACTCAAGCTTTGATTATGATATTTTGCTCAGATGCAGAGTTATGGATGACAATACACTTTAGTCTCCAAGTACTTGCAAAATCATGATACCCATCAACTCAACTGAAACATCTGACTTGAGGGGTGATACAACATTGGCAAGTTAACAGCTCTTATTTTCAAATAACATGTTCACTACCATAGCCAACATAAACAAGATAAGCAAAAAATATATTTTTTTAATAGAAAAGGTGAAGCATCTCCAAATGGTGCTGAACTTCTTGGCACATTAATGAAACAGAATTATGAGTTCCAACATGCAAAAAACCAACGGATACTTTTATAAAAATGGGGGAAAGAGTAATGAGGAGGTCAATGCCCACTGAAAAATATGCAAAATATTTTATACACTAGTACCATAATACAAGCTGCTATTTTATTTTATTTTATTATATTGTCTTAATTTCATCAAATAACCAATGTGTTCTTATAACTTCACCATACAAATAGACCAATGCCAAATTGATTTATAATCAGAACATATGATAACTGCTGGATCGGAGAACGATAAACAATAATGAGGGTAATTCCCTTGAAAATATAAATTTATGTTGTGGCATGCTACCAGTGGTATATTAGTGTTAAGCTGTACAATATAAACACAAACCCACAATCAAAATCTCGACCGCAAAAAGTTAATAACGATCCTGTTTACATTGAAATCACTGTTAAATGAGAGAGAGACAGAGATCAACTGGGGAGAGGTAGCAAATAAGTAACCACAGAATGATGGAGCTTGAGAACTCTCATCATTACCCGTATGAATAAGCCACAAAAGCAAAAACAATAGCAAGAATATTCAACAAAGGATATCAGCTGGCATCACTGTTGAGAGATAATCTCCTTTGCGATGCCACTCTACTGAAGAAACTGTCTGCAAAATCCAGCCAATACAATGATTAAATATTAACAGCAGGTCACATGGAATTAATAACAGAAAGGGGGCACAGCATAATGTACCTTAAAATGCCTTAACCTTATCCCTTCATACTTTTCATCAGGAAGCCAACTCAAAATAGAGGCTATTTCATCTGTAAATAGCAAGTTAATAATTTCGAAACTGTATCACTATTAAACCCCAGAAAATGGTAGCTGTTCACACACCAGACACATTAGGACTGCTACGTTGCAGCAGTTCTTTGACTTTTTTCTGCTCTTCTTCACTCCCAAATCCAGTGTTCAGAAGAAGAACATCAGCTCCCCTGCAATACAACAAGCAATTGCTTTAGCAAGGAAGCAAAGTTATAATGAAGCTTTTTCTTCTTTCTTTTTGTTTTTGCCAATCCTTACACAGAGCTAAGCTCAAGATCATGAACATACAACATATAAAAAGCACAATAGTTTATGCAAAGCTTATAAGGAAGCAAAAGCAAAAACCATCAATGGTAGAGTCCAATCATTCTTACGCAGAAACAGCCAATATGGGACGCTCTACCACAGGATTCCACGCCACTTGCTTGACAGTTTCACCAATATCCCAAACTCTAAGGCATCTAGCAGTCTCCACCTCCCAAAGTCGCACCGTTCCATCTATTGAGCCTAAAAAGATTAAAGAAAATCAAACAAGCTAGTTGTTTTAATTTTTGTTGACCGAGGAAAAAAATTCAGCATAAGCTACCTGAAGCAATCCATTGTCCTGATGGATCAACGGAAATAGAAACAACAGCACCATTGTGCCCTTTGTATTCAAGAAAAGGGGTTGCTGGATAAGGCCTAAGATCTTTCCGGTTGGGTAACTTTGGCTTCAAAGATTCAGGATCTATATTAATCTGGAACAAAGAAAATATAGATCTAGTTAACCCTCATGCGTTAGACAATAGAAAGATCAGAAAAGGGCAAAAATATACTCAATAACTGCAAAGATTAACTAAATATTCTTCTTGTAAAGCTCTTGACTTACACGTTTCTTTCTAACTCTAGGGCATAGATAAAGATCCAAACAGCGCTCAAAAGAATCCTTGATAGCACTTTCATAAGCTGGGATAGCCCTTAAGGACGTGAAGCTAACCAACATAGACAACATAATTTGTAAAAGAAGTACCACAAAGTGATCAAGCAAACCCAGCAAATACTTTGAGCTACAGCATGATCAACAAAATAAGAGACAAAACATTTGAGTTGCAGATCTTTCCTTAATAATATTTTACCTGGTAGGAATAAATTTGGGTCGCTCATATTCAGGTAGTACATTGTAAGAATCAATCTCTTCTTGGGTTGGTATGTATTCAACAGATGGATTATAGGACTCCTCATGACCTGCAAGTTGTCTTGGAGTAAAAAAATGGTGAGAGAAAAGCATGAGTAAGAAGTGAAAACTTAAAGAAACCTGAAGTTTTTGCCTGGCAGTTTTGGCTTTGGGGGTGGAATGTAAGCCAAATGTTTCGTCCTCTCTGCTGAACTAGAATCATCACCCCAGAGAAGATAGAAGCGTTGCTCATCTTCCTTTTTCTTGTCAAGCTTTATCCGTCCTTCACGGATCGCCCTAACGTATTGAACCACCTGAAGATAGATCACTTGAGAATGAATGAGTCAGGAATTAAAAAGTCAACAAAATGACAACTGTCTTCTTTCCTCTTCATTGCCTTTATTTTATTATGTTTTTAAGGGAATGGAGCATCAAATAAAATAGGGCATCTAGATCATAGGCATGTTCCCACGCCATATAAAAATAAGGTAGTTTACCTTTTTCATTTCCGATTTTGAAGGGATGAACCGCCTCTTTGGTTCTGGTGCATTAGATAGAGGATGCTTGGCATCATCCCATTTGAGCCAGTCAACATATGGCTTCAACAGGAGAGATATTTATCATTAAGCAAGAGTAATATATGATGTTATCCAACATTATTTCATTTCATAGGAACATGTCAAACAGGATGAGTAAAAATCATGTACCACATATGGATCAAAATCAGCATGGGGGGCCTCTCCTTTGACCAGTCTATTAATAATCTTTCGCTCTTCCTTAGTCAGGCTTACCTCCTCATCATTATAGTCATCATAGAGCTTTAGCCTAAATTAAGAAGTTAGCAAGCAAGATATTCAAATACAGTGCAACAAACTTTACCATATAAGGAAAACGATACTCCATATAAAGAAACTGAAAAGATACTCCATATAAAGAAGGCATGTGTAGCCAATATTTCAGAAGAAAATGATCCAGAACCTCTGAAAGAAAAGCTAACTGACAAAAGGTGAGGAATTCACCAATTTTTTGAGTCATCAACACTTGCAAGAAAAGAATCCAGCTTATCTTGTCTTTCTTTCTTTTTAATTTTCTTCCCTGCAATGTCATAGCCAATGTGCTTCTCATCGTTGTACCACTTCAGTGGAACATCTCCAATTGTGTTTCGAGGAGCAACCTTTTGTGTTTAAGGGAAAATATATTTTGTGTGAACAAACTGCAGCAGAATGAATTCATTTTTTGGATTTTCTACAACCCAGATGCGGCACCTACCTCATCTTCAGAGGAATCACTCTCTTCAACTTCATCATTTGATTGAGAGCTACCACTTCGATCTCCATCACTGTCACTCCAGAAAGCACCGTTGTTATGTCTTTCACCTAGGCCCTGTCAGAATAACCTCTCATGAAACCTAATAGTAGATGCCTTCTGTTATACCCAAACACTGTCTTCCTAGCCTATTCTCCAAATTCCTTCCTCCATCTAGAACAAATGACAACCGAAACGCAATCAACCCAAAAAATGAGATAGACTTTACCTCATCTCCAGACGACTCGCTTGCTTCAACAATTGTCTCTCTCATCGACTCGAAGTCCTTAGAGTCGTAGTCATCTGACAGGTCCTGTTTCACAAACGTTGAAAGCGGTTGAGAAACGAAAAGCTTGGACAATAACTCAAACAAAAATCAAATCATATAACTCAAATAATACACCTCCTGATTGGTTTCTGAAGCATGGAATGATTCCTCCTCCAGCTGCTGAATGGATTGACTCTCCTGAGCAGCCTTTGTAATGGGTCGTGCTTCATTTTCAGTCAATTCCTCCTCCATCATCTTTTCTTCGACTGTGTCCTCCTTACCAGTCTTCTTCTTCTCCTCGCTCTCGTTGGTCGAGCCTATACCAACAGCGCCTTTTTTACCTCCCCTCATTTGGCCTGTCAGAGGTTTAAGCGCGAGACAAGAGAGACGCTAAGTTGCGACGAAAGCGCGCCAGCTGTTAGGGTTTTAGCTGCCACGAGAATTTGCAGGAAGACAAAGAACTGGGCCGAGCTAATTACAAGATTTGAACTTGCAGACAAACGAAAAACTATGGACTAGTTTGATTCCAAATTGGGCTTTTGATTTTATTTCTTAAACCCAACTTTTTTTTTATTGGTATAGTTTAGCTGCCAGATGCTATGTGCTGTTTTCATTAAAATTAGTTTACATACCGGAATTACTATAAAATTATAAATTGAATTAAGTTTTACAAAATAATAAATATTTAAATATTATAAAAATATTATTATAAAAATATACAATCAAACCAACAGTTTAAAAATATCAAATTATTATAGCATAGTATTGAGTATCACCAATTATTTTATTTATTTATGCCAAAATTTTAAGTTTTAAATAACAACAATTCAAATAGATATATCATCATCTTCAATCCTAACTCTAAAATGAACCATTCTTCTAAAAAAATCATACACAAAAAGTGTTAACATGAGATTAGAAAAGATAAAGCCAAAAATATATTTTAGGGGAAAATTTTTGACGTGATCATTGATTTAGATTTTAGATAAATTGATTATGTCTTCCTGTCTCTTAACACCACTAAATTTTGTTGAAACCTTTAAATTGTGACATCTTTTATATATAATGAATCTGTAAAAAAAAATAGTAAAAACATAACAAGCTTTTCGATATAAGGCCAACGGTTAAAAAATGGAAACATGAGAAATATACACACACATATGCATACATATTTTTTTCACATTAATTAATAGACAAAAAAAAGTTTAGATCGAGCACATGTATTTATAAAAATGTAGACCTGCAAAAGAAAATTAAAAATCGAATCATAATAAAACTATAAACTGAATCTCGAAATAAAAACTTAAAGGAATAATTGTGTTTGGTAACATTTGAAAAATTAAATTGTCAATATTATCACAATTCACAAACTCTCTATCTTTGAAAATTTTTGTAGGATTCATTCTTCCAATTTTAAGTTAAGTATATTAAGAATCTATAAAGTATATACATTTTGGAAAATTTTAAGGTAGCCCTTTCCAATTTTTTTTAGTTTGATAGCTAAAAACTTTTGAAAATTTTAATAAAGAAAAAAAAAATTGGTCCTTGAACTCTTAAAAATATACAAAAGACAATCTCAAAAAAATTATAAATCATAAAAAATGTCACTAAAGTTTGAAAAATGACATTTTAGTAATTATGCTGAAAGTTTAAAGAAAGTGACAAAATTCCTCTATTAAGCATAATTTTTTTTTTATAAAAAAATATATAAATTTACTTAATTCATCCTTCATGAGATGTGAACAAATATCGGAATGCCAAAATTTTATTTTTATTTATCCTTACATTCTCAAAATCTTACTTTTAAGATATTTTTTAAAATTTTGAACTAAATAGTATATCCTTACATGAAAATTATGATGAGCAAGTATCATAGGAAAAGAAACACAAACCTTGCGATAGCTATACTGAATCTTTTTTTTAATATCTTTATTACCTAAGAATTATGATGGTGCCAGTATTCCTATGATGAAACCAAAAAGATAGTTAATGGGTATATAAAACCTCTAAAATAAAGATCATAATTAATAAAAAATTCAAACAAATTTATACCATTCTAAGAAATTAATTATTAATAACAAAATTTCAAATAGAAAATTAATGTCCGCTAAACAATAATGCTATTGCATGGTAAATTAAAGAAAAAAAAATAGGCTTGTGTTTTGGGGCAGTTGATAACAAAAATAAATTAAGAAATTTTATTTTTAGGGGAATAAAATAAACCTATTAAATTAATTTTATATCTTAATTTTAATTATTAAAATTGGGTACATATATATTTATAGATTTTTCTGTTTTCTTTTTAATTTGAATATTAATTCTATCCTCATCTTTAATTTTAAATTTGAATGAAAGTCAACAACTATGAATTTAATTGTCACGTATCACTGTAGTATTACTTAATAGGGGTCAGGGATATATTTGGTATATCATGTGTAAAATATTACAGTTATCTTACTAAAAAATGAAAGTCCGCTACATGTCAGCACCACATTTCACCTATTATGTAAAAGATCCATCACGTCTTTCGTAGATGCTCTTGCTTTATATATATATGGCATGTGGCGAACTTTCATTTTATTATATATATATATTAGATTTTAGCCTTAAATAACCTTTCAGCCCCTAAACTCAGCTAAGTAGAATACTTGCCCCCCTCAACTTTAACTCAGTCCAACTCAACTCCTGAATTTTTTTAAATGGTTAGTCAACCCCATTAACTATCATGTGTGAGTCATGAGATAAAAGGTTACATAACATTGTTTGAAAACATTTGCTAGAAATTATGCTCGTTGACCTTGTCATGCCACCCACTAAATTTTTGCCATTGATGAGTTCCCCACTTTCTACCTTATTGTCGCCTCCATCCTCCCCATGCTCTGTTTTCTTCTCTTCCTATATGAGAACCTCTATGAATTAGTTATTGCATTAAGTAGGCTTGACTTCCCAACATTTGGACAATCAATAATTGCAACTTGTTAAAGTAGGGGAGCCAAAATGAAGAGAAAAAAAAAAGAATAAGGGAAAAAAAGAAAGAAGAAAAAGACAACAGAAAAGAAATGACAATAAGAACCAGACAACAACACCTTTAATAATTAACCAAATAACACGATGTATAAAATCTCTTGAAATGAGGCAAAAGAAACAAAAAAAAAAAAACTAAACTAAGTCCAACAAAGACATTGTGCACACAAAAATTTCACTAAACAATAGAAGCTCTTTGTTAGAGGTCAAAGACATTCAATGTTATTAAGTATTAATATTGATCCCAAACAATTTAGAACAAAAAAATTGTTCATGAATTTTTTAAGATTAAAATAGGCCAAAATACCCCATTGTCCCCTGAACTCGGTTAACAAGGACCTTTACCCCCCTGAAGTTGAACTCGGTCCTGCTCACCCCCTGAACTTCACTTAATGGGCCGGTCCACCCCCTTGACCATACATGTGCATGTCACGTGTTTCTTTATGACATACGGCGTTTACCCAAGCCGTCAACCAGCAACGACCGTCCCAACAGAAACGGTAAACGTCGCATAGTGAAGCAGCCTCTTCCCTGGAGTAGAAAAATTTAGGGATTAGGTATTTCGAGTGCCTTAGAACTCGAATCTCAGGTGTATCGGTTCCGTAAGAGATTGATTTTCTCCTTCGAGAAATGTCGCATAGTGAAGCACCGAGGATCAATGGAGTAGAAAATTTTGGGGATTAGGTATTTCGAGTGCCTTAGAACTCAAATCTCAGGTGTATCGGTTCCGTAAGAGATTGATTTTCTCTTTCGAGAAACGTCACATAGTGAAGCACCGAGGATCAATCGTTTGCGGTGGCTGTTGTGCGTGGTTCCGCCGAATTCAATGAGTTTGTTTTATGTTTTGATTAGAGTTTGTGTTGGTTTCCTCAGTCATCCCTGGTTCTTGGTTTTTGTTCGATGCTGTTTAACATTCAACTGTTGGTTTTCTTTTCTTTTTAGTTATTTATATACGTGAATTAATTGACTACGGTTTGGTTGTAGTTGAATTTAATTCATGTGTTTTGTATTATGAAAGGGTGGTTGTGAGATTGTGCATCAATGTCTTCAGATTACTCTAGAGCATCATCGTGGTTTGAGAAAGAAGTGCCAATTTGCAAATGCAAACATCGAGCGTCAAAAGGTACAATTAGACGTGAAGGAGAGAACCTAGGAAGAAGATTTTTTCGCTGTCGATTTAATGGTGTAAGTGGTGATTTTCATTGGTTTCTTAATAAATGTTGGTTGATTTTTGGCCTTAATTAATGACTTAGAAGAGACATTCTGGCACTTGTGGTCTTTTAGTTTGGGTTGCTTGGTTGGTTTCCTGGAGGAAAGATGAGTTTTTGATCTGTTGGGAAATTGTGCTCACCTTTTCTCTCTTGATGGGGTCCTTGAATGCAGAGTGAATGACATCCTTAGTGGGTACAATTTTCCATTTTGGAATAATTTCCTCCATCTTAGTCAATATATTCACAATGACTGGGTGGGGCTTCAACTTTTCAGATATCTAGCAATTTCAAGACCATTATTAGATTAACCAGTAGAGCTTTTGTTTAAGAACAGGGAACCAATTACAGAAACGCCATTCTCTTATTCATCTTACACATAGGAGCAACAAAAACTGCACCGTTCCAGAAGGTGCAAACTTGCTTAGGTAGAATTTAGTTCTAGAAAATTATTATGTGTCTAGTTTTTATCAACTGAACTGAATGTAGAAATTAGCTACTTTAGGAGTCTGCAGGCAAGTGTTTTACGTATGTATTGTGTTTCAACCCATCTCATACCCAGCGTGCACATAGCGAAGATTTCCTATTTCTCTTCTCCAATTTTCCTTCAACAAATGTATTAGGGTTCAGGGAGGCAGAAAACCACATTCTCTAAAACAAGATTTTCCATTTCAACAGAAAGGAGCTGTACAAACCTTGGCAAAACAAGGTTTCCAAGTTCTTAAACATGCTAAGCACTCATACTTTTAGCTAAGAAAATTCGGGGAAGAGAAATAGAAAAATTGGTACACCTTAATGCTTTTTGGCTTTCTATTTCTTCTATCTGATTTATAATGCTAGACTTTACAGTTTCTAAGTACGTAGGATAGCATAGGGACACCACAGTTGAGGAGAAGCTATTGATTGTTTGCCAACCTAACCAACCTGATGTAGCTGACCCACTTCTTCAATTTTTTTGTGTTGGTTTTAGTAGGATAGTTCGTTAATAATCAAAGATATTATTCTTGTTTTACTGGTTCTTACAGTAAAAGTGAATGACATTGTATTTGTCTCTATTTTGAAGGACAGTACAAAATGTGTGATAAAGATGTATGTTTTTTTTTCAGACAAGTAAAGACTGCAAATTTTTTAGATGGATTGATGATGAGTTCCCAGAACGGGCTAAGGTGGTGATTGATGAATATTTTGCGAAAGGGAAGGCATTGGAAGAGGAAGTCCATGCGTTGAAGGTGCAAGTTTCACAGTTCTGTTTTGCAAGGGAGCATACAACTGATGGTACAATTAGCAGCATTTTAGTAGGCCAGCTGGGGAATTTGGACAAGAAGCTATCAGATTTAACAGTTTGGTGCACCAGTCTGTGTTGTATTTGCGTACTTATTTTATCTGTAGCAATCATGTTGTACTTCTTGGGTAGGTAGATGTTGGAGTAAGTGATAGAGCTATGAACTAGGTTTTCTTGGAATGGTAAGCATGTGTTGATGCTTCCAAGTTGTAATTGACAGTTTATGAGGAAATGGTAATGCTATTCAACTTTGGTTAAGCAATTGCATTCTGGGATTGGAAATTGTGTTGTTTAATTGCAGGTACTTGGAATACTGGATTTTATTATCTATGATGTGTGCTCTTCTTGTTTATGAATTCTTGGAGGCAAATATTTGCCAACTAGCTCCATGTTGCAGAACAGGAAAATGTGTTTGTTGACAGGCAAATATTTGCGAAATAGCTCCATGAACAGGAAAAGGTCTACTACTAGGAAAATATTTGCATAACTAGCTCCATGAACCGGATATGGCAGAATAAGTTTTCAATTTGGCAGAATTACATAAACATACAAACTTAGACAGTCATATGGCTCAATAGAGTTACATAACCATGCAAAGTTTTCAATACAGGCAAAAAATGCAGTTTCTACTGTGAATCGATAAAGATGAAATCTTCGCCATTTGAGAGTTGTGTTTCAGTTGGAAGTGCAGGCTGCAAACAAACACAACAAATTAATTCAATCACGTTGGTACACAAAATCCATCAATTTGGATACATTGCATTCACATTAAATATTTAAAAAAATTACTCTTACATATAATATTTGGGCTCCAGTGTTTGGATCATGAAATACTCCTACTCCTAGAACCTTTCCCATTGTAGCACCTCTAAATGATGTTGTAGCACTTTCTTGTGTCTACAATGCAAACATGTTTCAAACACCAGCATGTTTAACAACTTATATTTATTGATATATAAAAATTACTGAAAACGTCCAACTTGCTAGTGTTATGAATGCATACTTCTGTTGGGGCCGAGGTAGGACATTAAAAGAGAGAGGGGGCAGGATAAACAGATGGTTGACTGTTTGGTGAACCATGACTGAACTGAACCCCAAAAAGTAAGCCAACTCCGCCATGACTGAACTCTCCTTAATAAAAAACAACAACAACAACAATAAATAAATAAATGACTGAACTAGCCTCAGCTTTCAAGTATGACTTCAAAACCATCAAATGAGTATGCATTCATAACAGAGATGCCTTGGTTGCAATTTAAACTAGAATTTGAAAAGACACTTGGTTGCAACCATGCTTCAGCCTTGCGGCTGGTACAGAGATGCCATCAATCCCAAGCCAAGTATGACTTCAAAACCATCAAATGAGTATGCATTCATAACACTAGCAAGTTGGACTTATATTTATTGATATATAAAAATTGAATATAGTTTGAATAAAAAACCTGTACGCCACATGTTTTCTTCATATGTTTTTCACTGTTACATATTGAACAATGCATTTTTCTCCTATGCCTATACATCTTCACCTTGCCCTTTTTTGGCTCATTCCTTGCTCTTTTTCGGCTAGTTTGTGGTCTACCTGGCATTACCCTTTGAAGGGGTGGAAGAACTTGACCCAGTCCACTTTCCTCCCAAAACGCTTCTCCAGGCATAGTCCCAATAGCATAGTCATATGCCTTTAAGAACTTCTCTTTCTTGTAAACTGAATCAATGAAAGCTTTGGGGTCATCTGCTTTAAAGTGAATAGCCCTAATTGCATGTTGGCATGGTATTCCAGACATCTCCCACCCGTTACATGTACAGAATTTGGTTCTCAAATGGACCTTATATCTATTTCTTCCCAAAGTTACCTCATAACCATCTTGACCATTCTAATGCACCCTTCATCTATAATTGTCACCAATATTTTCTACCAGGATTTTTTTAATTTTCTTACCATGCTCTTCTCCTGGTGGTCATTTTGAAGCGAAATTCCTTTTCTCTATGACTCTTTGCATCACAAAAAGTCTAATGTCTTCTAGCATAGAAATGATTGGCTTACGCCGAGCTCTAAGCAACACAAAGTTAAAAGCTTCACAACTGTTATTATCAACTGAATCACACTTGGTAGCTATTGAAAAATAAGCTCTGCACCATTTCCTTAGGTCTATACGCATGACAGCCTCTTTTGCGCCAGGTTTTAACAAATCAAGTTCATCTAGCCTTCTTTTGAAGGTGAACTCATTTGATGCTTTTGCTACTGCATAGAAAGCAAGTTTAAGGGCATCACCTCTAAATTTTGGATACCAATTTGCATAAATATGCCTCGCACATAGTCGATGTTCTGCTCTTGGAAATAGTTCTTCAACTGCATTAAGAAGTCCCTACAAGGAAAAATTAAAATGCAATTTTATATCATGAACTAAATAAAATAGTTAACTGGAAACAATGACTTGTTTCTCTGAAGGGCCTGTCACTTCAATGGCAATACATGTCATCTCTCACAGTGGGGAAGGGCTTGTTTCCAACATCATCCCTCGATCTATAACTGTCACCAAAGGGATCGGCAAACTGGAAAGGACTTTAGCCTTTGCGACTAGCTTAGACACTCAACTGTGTCTTTCTAAGGCTATGATGTTGGAAACAAGCCCTTCCCCACTGTGAGAGATGACATGTATTGCCATTGAAGTGACAGGCCCTTCAGAGAAACAAGTCATTGTTTCCAGTAAAGAAGCCAGTCCTACTTCAAGGAAACCTATAAGATAAAGTAAGCCATAAATCATCCTTCACTCTATTCTCAAGAAAACAGACTAGAATAGAGACAGAATCACAGATGCCGTATGGGTTTTTGCTGAAATAAATTTACAAAAGCGACACAAAGCGTATCAAAAAAGGGAAAGGCAGAAAAATAAAACAAAGAGAGAATCAGCTTTAATGCAGAAAAATTGTCCAAGTCTTTTTTCTTTTCCCCTTTTCCTTTTCTAAGGATTAAAAAAAGGATGAACAAATTCACATCTTGTTGAAAATAACCTAAAAAAAGTGCCAACTTCATGAACTTGGTCCAAGTTTTCTTGCTGTACTATTGCCTACTGGAACCTCTGTGAGTTAGGTACATGTATTTATGTTACTTGGTCCAAGCTTTAATGCATAAATGTTCTTACCTTTTGTTGGTCAGACATAAAACACCATCTCATTCCATCTCTTGTTTTTATATCATGCCTCAAGTGCTCCAAAAACCAAAGCCAAGATGCAGTAGATTCAACTTCAACTACGGCCCATGCTAAAGGATACATCTGGTTGTTTGCATCTTTACCTACAGCAGTCAATAATTGGCCTTTCACCACCCCTTTTAAAAAGCAACCATCCAAGCCCAAGAACTTTCTACATCCCTCCATCAATGCATTTCTCAAAGCAGCAAAACATACATAAAATCGTTTGAAAAAAGGTGGACAACCAGGTCCCCTGTGATCAACCTTCATATCTATACTGCTTCCTGCATTTGATGTACGAAGGGCCTTTACATAATCATGTAACCTTGCATACTCCTCACCAATATCCCTCTCAAACTTCTTCATCACTTTTCTCTTCACTTTCTTACACTGATTTCTTGACACTTCCAAGTTAAATTGTTCTCTAACTTGGTCTTGAATGTAATCAAGCTTCAAATTCCGGTGGCCATATATCAATGACTCATATGACTTGGCTATCCATGGGTTATCTGCTCTTGAAACTTTCAACAGATTTGAACAATTATGTCTCCCAACATAAGTTTTTACCATGAAGTACACCTTCAATTTCACCTTCTCCTCAGAAGCAAAAAATAACCATGGACATTCATTCGCCTTACATGTGGCCCTAATTCTACCCTTTTCATTCTTGATGTAAACAAACTCTCTTCTTTCACTTATTTCATACTTTTTAAGTGCCCTCCTACATTGCTTTGCATCTGTGAAACAAAGACCAACAAAAAACTTAACTTCCCTACATCTTTCATCATACCTGGCATACTTACTTCGTCTTCTTACCGAGACTTTTTCACCGTCATCCCCCACTTTCAGAAGAAATACTCCCAATGTCAAAGTCGTCTAGCTCATTTCCACCTTCATCACCACAATCTGAAATATTTTCATTCTCATATTCCCATTCGCTTTGCCTGTGTCTAGCTTCATATTCCTTCTATTCAGCATTGCATCTGAAACTATAAGGTTGGATGAACTCCTTTGCTGTTCGAAGTGCTTCTACAAGCTCCTCATCTTCACCACACAATATGGTGTCAGCAATATTGTTCAACTCTCGATCAACCTCCGTTGAAAAATCTTCAGTCTCATCATCCGAACCATCCTTACCACCAGTCTCAGTTTCATTCACAATCCCATCACCTTTATTTTCGATTCCATCAACCCTTGTCGCATTTATATCTTCTACCAATGCCTCTTTATTGGTAATTGTTTCAGCTGAAAAGACTTCAATGCCCTTCTGCTTAAATTGCTCAAAATGTTCAATGTAAACCTCAACATATCCACTTAAAATACCACATGCTACCACATCTAGTGTACTTGTATCATTGTGTAATTTTCTTAGTCCCACATCAAAACTCATATCAGGAATTTTATAATAAATTTTTTTCACCTCACTACGTTCATACCCAACTTCTTCTAACCAATCTAGAAACCACCAATATGTTACTAAGTCAGAGTCCAAACTTTTCTCAAACTTTTTCTCACCAATATACCTCATACTTGGGTGCTTTTTTAGTATTCCACTATGGTATATTACTATATTTAAATTCCCTATCTGCACCTGCATTTCATAAATAACATGTTATTTTTTAACACAAAAACCATATTACATATTCTCATATCTCCTTAACTTGCCTACATAACCAAACCCCTTATAAACGAACTAAAACCATTTATTGCCTCACATTAATTTGTCCAACAATATTATTATTGGCCGGAACAATAAAGAGTAATGAATAATAAAACCAAAACCCACCTCTACTAACTGTAAGCAAACAAAGAATGGAAAACACGTGCCAATGAATAAATTGTTTGTTCACACCTTTCTATGTGCACAATGAATAAAGCTGGATTGGATTCTTTGATTAATAGGAACCAATGCTTCTTCATGGACCACTTTGCCGAATAGCCAAAACAGTGGAGGGAATCAATTTTGCTCTGTTTGTCTTTTCTCCGAACCCTTGTTCCCTACTTGCCGCACACTAAGTCTCCCGCATGCAACTTTCCCGCTCGCTCCTATTTTTTCTACTCCAGGGAAGAGGCTGCTTCACTATGCGACGTTTACCGTTTTTGCTGGGACGGTCGTTGCTGGTTGACGGCTTGGGGAAAAGCTGTCTGTCATAAAGAAACACGTGACATGCACATGTATGGTCAAGAGGGTGGACCGGCCCATTAAGTGAAGTTCAGGGGGTGAGCAGGACCGAGTTCAACTTCAGGGGGGTAAAGGTCCTTGTTAACCGAGTTTAGGGGGCAATGGGGTATTTTGGCCAAAGAAGGACCCACAGGGCCACAGGAGAAGGCGCAGCGTAAAACCCTTTCTTAAACCCCACAGTAACAATCCCACGCACCGGGCGTGCGGTCAGAATTGTAATTCGTTGAGTCGTCCCTCCTCTTAGTATTCTCCTCACTCTCAGAGCCACAGCTGCTAATTCCGTCGCTCTCTCGAAGATCAGACCAATGGCGGGCCTCGCATCTCCCACCACGGCGACGATGCAGGGGGACGCATCAAAGACGAACAAAGTGGATTACATGAACCTCCCTTGCCCGATTCCCTACGAAGAGATCCAGCGTGAAGCGTTCAGTTAGTTCACTAAATCTACTCGATACTTTCTTTGTTTTTCTTAGCCATTATGTTTTTTTTTTGTTGCGGGTAATCGCTGGAAGCATGTGATCTGCCGAATCTCGTTGTCTTGGTGGAGGTAGTTCTTCGGAGGGTTTTGGGATTTTGCTCTTGGTGGGACTTTCGAACCTGATTCTGAAACCCTAGTTCAATCTGATTGCAAGAGGATTGGGAATGATGTGCTTGTCGAAAATTTCGGTGGTTCGGTGCAGAGTAGAGTACCTGTTAAGTATTCGTCTAATGGGAACTTGATTTATGATTTTTGTTGAATTGGCACCAAGAATCGAGCACATTATTTTAATAAAAACAGTCTTTCAAAGGTGTTTGCTCGGCTGAGTTGCACAATTAGTATCTATATAGTTGTCACCCGAATCCTAAGATACTGGTTTAATTTGCTAGGAGAAAATTGCCTTTTCTGTTATTTTTCCGCCCTACCGCTGCATGTCGCTTATATTGGTCACACTTTATTATTTGCAGCAACTCAGTCATGTTTTCTTTATCTTTATGTTTGAACACTTGAATACATTTTGCAGTGTCTTTGAAGCCAGAACTTTTTGAAGGGCTGCGATTTGATTTCACTAAAGGACTTAATCAGAAATTCTCACTCAGTCACAGGTGTGTTTTTTCTATTTAAGTCATTGGTTGGTTTTGTTTGTTTGTTTATTAACTTATGTATCCTTTTGCTCCCATATTTCTACACCCCATGGTGGTTTACACTTCTTCATCATCCATCAGTGTCTTCATGGGGCCAACTGAAATCCCTTCTCAATCCACTGAAACCATTAAAATCCCAACAGCAAACTATGAGTTCGGTGCTAATTTCATAGACCCAAAAGTAGGTGGTTTTGATCTGCGTTTTACTTCTCATTAACTTCCTATTTGAATCGTTTACCTCTGTTAATGATTTATATCATGGAAGCAACAATTATTTTTCTGCAGTTGATGCTTATCGGAAGGGTGTTGACAGATGGCAGAGTAAATGCCCGAGCAAAGTGGGATTTAAGTGACAATCTTACTGTAAAAGCAAATGCTCAGGTACCCCAACCCTATTTTGATGTTATTGAATGTTTTGCTTTGTTTGTTTTAAGTTATTTTTCAGAGGAAAAGCATGGCTTTCGATAGCAAGCTCGTTGATGAGGTCTTTGTGTTTCTTCTTTTTCAGCTTACAAATGAACCTCATATGTCACATGGCATGGTCAATTTTGATTACAAGGTGACCATTCCTACTAAAACTATTTCTCATTGAATGTGATTAATGTGCATATATATGGGCATGAGTCCAGAGAACTGCCCTGAGAAAGTTCTCAAAAATTTATCGTCTCCATCCCCAACACTAGCTGGTGGATTTTTTTTTCCCTTCACTGCCAGTTCTCAATTTTACCTTTTCTGCCAATTTGGGTGCTTGAGTGCCTCACAGATTGGGTGGATGACGTGCATGAAATATGTTGCTTTTCCTATCCTACTTTAACAGGGGTTTTTTTCCCTCCTCATACAGGGCAAGGATTACAGATCACAGTTTCAAATGGGAAATGGAGCCTTATTTGGTGCCAGCTACATCCAGGTAATGTGCAATGCAAATTTCTTGTTTTGTAGTTTTCTTGTTAGGTTTGGTGATGCAAAATTTATCATAATGAGTGTTTTATTTAATGGAAGTTCTTGTTGTCTTTTCGGCTGCGGTGCTTAAAGCGGAGACAATTGTTCCTTTCTCGGCATGTCTTTCCAGCACCCAACAACAGCACCCCCTCCCCCTGTCTTTTTGCAAAGCATACACACATGAAAAAGAACATCTCTTGCCATAAATTTATGTTCGGTTATTGTTTTCTGAGCATAGGTTTTAGGGGAAGAAGAAGGGATAATCATTGTGTTGTTTTCTTCTGCTATATCTGCCTTGCAGAGTGTGACACCATGTTTGTCTTTGGGTGGTGAAGTATTTTGGGCTGGTCAGCATAGAAAATCGGGCATTGGTTATGCTGCTCGCTATGAAAATGATAAAATGGTACTTCAACTTGCTCCTGCTATTTTCAGCTCTTGATACCTTTGGCACAACTTCGACTACTTGTTCGCTGGCCCCTCTCTCTCTCTCTCTCTTTTTGTTTCTTTTGGGGGTGGGGGGTGGGTTTAATTTTGTAGAGATTCATTGACATAGAACTATGACTCAAAATTTCCTATCTTAAATTTCCTAGGAGGTTTGCAAAATTGTTTTCCCTATACTTAGTTGATTCCTTGATTTGCAATATACTGACCCCACCATTCCCACTAACAGAAAAGGAATAGAAGTGAGATTCCCAGATGTGTATTAGTTCTAATCAAAGACATGGCCATCCTATTTAGCTTCGTATGAAGCAGTTTAGTAACAATTTGTATTCACCCAACCATCTCAATTCAAATTGACTCTATTATCATTTAGATTTAGTACACAAGTTAAACAAGTACAAATGTATATAAATATTTCTCTGCAGAATTGTCTTACTGAAAATTTCACTGCAGTGGGCATAGGTTTGCATTCAAATGAGTTGCATAAAACTGAGGATCATATACTTTGTTAGGTCCTGTAGGGAAAAAAGAAAAACCTTTGCTAAGAATAATGATCCAGTGGAAGGTTCTGTAATCCATGAGAAACTTCTAATTGTGTTGCTGAATAAAGGAACAATTTTTGTTTGTAGTTTTTTTTCCTGTTTCTTTAGTAAGCGCCCCTAGGCATACATTTTATTTTGCAAAAACAAGCCAAAAAAGTACCTAGGCAGAGGCACATAGCTTCAAGCGCACATTCTGTTGGGAGCTTTCTTTGTGCTATTTATTGAATTTTGTCTCGCTCTGGTGCTTTTGTTTTCCCTCTTTGTTGGCCTTCATTTTATGAATGGCCATGCTTTTCCCTTTCTGATACCTGTTACAGACATATTGAAACATTTCTTTTTTTCTTTAAACCATTTGCTTCCAGGTTGCCACAGCGCAAGTTGCTAGCACTGGGATGGTTGCTATGAGCTACGTCCAGAAGGTGTCTGAGAAGGTAGATACTGGATCTTGTGTCTTAGCTCATTGTTACCTCCTATTGTAAGAAGATTTGGATTGTTAAGGACTTGCTCTCACTCATTCTTCTCTTGTAAAGGTTTCTCTGGCATCTGAATTCATGTACAATTACATGTCAAGAGATGTTACTGCAACTGTTGGGTACGATTACATTCTTAGGCAGGTAATTTTTACGATTGAAGAAATTGTAATTCTCTCCCCGTGATGTTGTTTCTCATTATTTTCTGCATCTGCTTGTGATTTTTATTGCTTTGATCTTAAGAACTCTAGGTCTTGAGCTGTTCTATTTTGGAAAAGATTATTTATGGCATACTGCATGCCAAGGAAGAGGGAAATGACATGGAATTTTTTAAATAATAACAAAGAATAATTTTCCGCTTGACTTATTTGGTGTTTTGCCAGTGTCGCTTAAGAGGGAAGATTGATTCAAATGGATGTGCAGCTGCTTATCTAGAGGAGAGATTGAACTTGGGTCTCAATTTTATTCTCTCTGCTGAGGTAAGATGAGTTCATTTGAACTGCAACTTTTTTGTTGTTTGGCTATTGTTTTTTGTGTTAAAAGCGTTTTTGTTTGCTGTGATTTTATGTTACCATCAGGCAGATAATTATTAAAGCGTTTGTTTTCCAAATAAATAAATAAACAAATGAAAATGTCCCCTGCACTTTACCTTCTACTCAACAAGAATCTAGATACGGTGAAGTGAAAGCAGGCCTCTGCTGCCTGATCACAGACACAATTTATTTATGTACCACTACATTTCACGCACAGATACTCTGTATTTTGTAATATGGAACATTTTTATATGTGTGTGTGTGTGTGTATTTATATGTAACAAGCACGAAAATGATGTTTGTTTCATGGTCCTGATTCTTGACTTTGTGAGGCTAGAATTAGCTTAAGCCAATTTCCAAATTGTAACTTCTATTTGAACTATTTCACCTGTCTCATTGTTTTAAATCTATTTATTTGGGGGGTTGCTGTTGTGTGTTCTAACAGAAGTATGATTTGCAATTTGCAGTTAGATCATAGGAAGAAAGATTACAAGTTTGGATTTGGATTGACAGTCGGGTGAGAGTCCGGATGTGTCCAACGCTGTATTCTGTTCAACATAAAAGCTCAATTCATATTAGGCAGTTTCAGGAAGCCTCGTTGGCCTAATCTGACCGTTGTTTTCTGGTAAGAGCTTGTACTGTGGTTTAGGAACATTCATTTGTGAGGCGGCATGAGGTGCTGTCGGCAATTTTTGCGGCTGTACCTTTGTAGATTTTGACCATTTTAATGCCTAATTTTGTTGTTTAAGTGATTACTTTTAGAGCTGTTGTAGAATTATCAGATTGATGCAGGTAGAGCCAGCTGCTACTTATTCTGGTTACCTTTTTCATGTATTCATGTTGAGTTGGATACCATACGCATGTCCCATTCGAGCCCTTGCTAACAGCTAAAATGATTCACCGAGGAGAAAAAAACAAACAAGGAAATGGAGCTGAGGCCGGCCACGTTGCATTATTTATCCACGTTTGGAAAACTTAGTATTAGAACAAGCTTTCATTTATTGATTGAGAATATAAATTAGACATTTCTAAATCAAGACGTTGAAGATAAAAAATAATAGATTAATTTGGGGGCACTAATCTTTGAATTAGATTAATTGCGGAGTCTGAATGATTTGCTTCAACAGAGTGCCCTCTGCTTGTTGCTCTAGAAAATGGTCGGAACATATAACCAGCTGAGAATATGGGCTCTGTTCTCTCAGAGAGACAGAACGGCTGGTGCTCCCTGAACTGATTGGACTGGAAAGAAGGACGGCTGCGCCGAGTTCAGAATTAGAACTGGCGAACCTGGAACAGGCGATCAGAGCACACTGACATGCTCCAAAAGTTGAGTTTTGCTCTGTTTCCCCTGGCCCTGAATCTCAATGTGAGGTCTTCATATGCTCTGACTGCGTCCAACGAAACTCTCGTCGCTTTTATGGGCTACAGCCCCCAAGGTTGCTGCCAGACACATCTATACCTTCTCCAAATGCCACATGAGCAGCCATCTGTGCTTAACGCTAGATTAACAGGATGAGGATGCCATTGCAACCATAAAAATAGTTGAGGGCGACGAATAAGTTGGTAGTTCTGGCGTCAGCTATCCAATAATAACCCTTCCTGCCATTTTAACATAACTGCTACAGTACAATATATACATATACTGGACTGGAGTAGAATAAAAAGAAAAAAAAATATATATGCAGTAGCTTTGCGTTGCTGCAGCCCTTTGCAGCTCCGCAATCGAATTCAAACCAAATTCCTTCTCCTAGACCTAGTCTTAGCGAGTCTCACAAGGTGCAGGTCTTTGGGCACCGAAGGCAAAGAAGGTGAAATAAATTTTGGGTAAAATCCATCCACAGTCCTTTAGCTTTTACTTTTGTTCTAAAGTGATCCCCTACCTTCAAAAGTGTCTATTAATGTTCCTTATCTCGTAACTCGTGTCCTAACCTTGTCCCTTCTATCAATTTATTCTTTATCTTAGATGGAACTTAATGATATGACATTTTCTAGGTCGATGCAGCAGTCCAAAGTCCAAAATACCACGTGATCTCTTCTTTTATAACAACAAATGACTATATTGTAAGAACAAAAAAAATTTAGGCTAAAATTAAATTAAATGCATAATTTTAAGGACTTAAACATTGAGTACCCTGAACTTATCCTCTTCCCCAAAACATTTGTGCTAGCCGTTCATTCAATTTTCTTCGCTTAGAGAGAGAGAGAGGATCAAACATGAAAAAAATACAAGAGAAATAAAATCAACTCAATTAATGGAACTTCCATACTGAGTCTATTTCCCTGATAAACCAACAACAACTCATTTTTCAGAATTCAACCAAACCTTCATGGAGCAGCAGGCAGATAACTTCAAAGCAGAACAACATTGCTAGAGTAAATGCTTTCATGGGCTAAAAGATTCATAAAACAAAAAAAAAAATTCTCACAAAAAAGATCATCACTTGCACTAGACGAGCGAAACATGAAGCTGAAAATAGCGCTTCACCCAAAAAATTTTCACAAAAATCAATAACAAACCAGAATCAAGCGATTGTATTCTGAGGACTCTTCCTCTTTGGTCACGCAATGAAGCTCTCCCTCCGGATTCGTCGGTCAGCTCGCCACCATCTCTTCTAGGAGAGATATCAATTGAATCTTTGAATCGCTTGTCTCTGATTCTTTCGTCCTCTTTTTTATTTTATTTGCTCGTCTCTGATTCACTCGTCTCCATTGTTCTCTGATTCGCTCGTCTCTGAATCTCTTCTAGCCGATTGAAGCAAACCCAGCCGGTCTCTGATTCGCTCGTCTTCTTTGTTTCCTTATTCAGACGAACCGACGGTGAATCGCTCGTCTTCATTGTTCTCGGGAATCGTCTTCTCCGTCGTTCTCAATACAAGGCTCCTGAGATTTTTGGTCCAGGACCTGCAATAAAATCGAATTGGATTAAGAGCAAAACCTGGTGTCGATCTGAATAGAAATCAAATAGTCCGATATAAGGATTTTGGAAGAAGCCGAGCATGCTAATTAGGGGAGAAGATGAGTCAACTCAGAAAACGTTGTTGCGTTGTTGGAGATGATTTGGGCAAGAAGATGAATTTTAGCTAATTTATGTTTTCAATCCCCTAAAACTATATATTTGTGTCAATTGTAGCCTACTCTTTTTTTTTTGGTATAGACATTTTTTTGTTAATAAAAAAGAGGCCACATGGCAATTTTTACTGTCACATAGACTCAAAAGATGCTACATCACCAAGGTCCGTTAAATAAAACAAAGAAATTGATGGAAGGGACTCATGTGGGATGCAGGCTACGAGGTAAGAGACTTTAATAGACATTTTTAGAGGTAATGGAATACTTTATGATGAACGTAAAATCTAAGAGACCACGAATGGATTTTACCCGATAAATTTCAAACCCATATGTCATTAAGCGTTGAAATTATGCAAGGGATGGGATGGGATGGGATGGTTGTCTTCTAAGGTTTGTTGGTGAGATAAGAGTAGAAGGAGGGAGATTCATATTCAATTGGGGCAGTTGCTGCTTGCGCTGCTACTAGTGTTCTTGCAGGTGTAGGCCTAAAGTCAGAGGGAGGGGTGAGGTGGTTCATGATTAACCACCAAATCCACTTTCCAACAGCCACAGGAGAGTCCTTTTCATGCTTAAATTAACATAATATTGAGGATTAACACTGCAATAGTAGCAATAATATAGTTTTAGTTTAGGACAACTAACCCAATCTAACATTCATTTTCTGGTACAAGCCAACGACGAAATAAGCAAGCTAGCTTTCCTGTGGCTGTGGATAGATAGATAGGTAATATTAGTAGTTGTACTTCCTTCCATGATAATATAACATAATAATTGATTGGTGAAAATTACCAATCCCCCCTGTTGAGGTATAGGTAAACTTACACTTGTGTCTTCCCTGTTTCAAATACCTACACATATCCCTCTGGAAAGTTAATTTCGCCATTCCCCATTATCACAGAAAAAGAAAAACTTTTCCCATAAAAACTTAACCCCCCCAACCTTTGAATCTAAAGAAAAACAAAACCTATAAACAAAAATGAAATCTCTTTGTACTTAACACCCAATTCCCCAATTGATGCCTTTGACCTGACGACCACCTTGGCTTTCAAATCCACCACTCGAAGGTTGTCCATTAGGAAGTTCTCTGACCAGATTACGCTTGCTTCTTCAACTAGAGGGAAGCTTGTGACGAAAGTTCGGGGATCAAACTTGCTTAAGGTCAGCCTTGATGATCTAACTGTACAACTAATCAATTCCTTAGTCAAAGGTCGCTATTTTTTCAGAGACATTGATGTTAGCCCTAGAAATGATGGTGTTGGTGGAGAGGCCATCTATCATAGAGAAGAGGTAATTGATGACCTTAGTGACACCGAAGAAGCCTCAACATAGCATTATTGGCACAAGTGCTGCCTCAAAATTGAGCCTTTGCTTCATGCTCTTCACACCTTATCTCCTTCTTTGCCCGTTCGTGCCCCCCAACGCCCTCACTCAACTTCTCGGCTTCTCTTGCACTACATCTTTCCTCACCAGCTAGGCATCGACGGCACTTAGGTCACCGCATTTAGTGATAGATCTAGAAAGAATTGTCTTAGGAATTGTTGTCTCCCAGGTGGTTTTGTTGCTTTTCTTGACTCGCTACTTCTTGGATAGGTCAATAGTTCTCGACGCCACCAATTTTCTCCCTCTCCTTTAATTTGGCTTTCAATGTTTTCCTTTGGAGGCTGCAAGGTTTGATTCATGAGTGTAAAGGTTGGGATTTGTGTGATTTCTATTTCTAGGTATTGATTTGTTCTAGGGGTAAAACCTAGAGTTTAGGATTTGCTGGATTTAGGTTTAAGTTCTAATTTTGATTTCTTATATTTCATTTTTTGTTTATAGGTTTTGTTTTTCTTAAGTTAGAAGATCGAGTTTCTATGATAAAAGGCCAGGAGGGAAAGTCAGATATTTTTTGTTTCCTATGATAATGGTGAATAACGGAATTAGCTTTTAAAAAAGGTAAATGTAATTATTTAAAACAATGAGAATATAGGTCCATGTCCGTCTATAGCTCAGAGGTGTATTGGTAATTTTTCTGTCATTTTTATCTGTTAAAAGTATTATTCGGATAAATTGGGCCGGTCACGACTCACGAGCCCGATGAGATGAGCCAGTTACCGTAGTCGTACGCAGGACTTGCAATTCCAAACCACTTCCGTTGTCGTGTTGGCTGCTTCTGCTTCTGCCTCTGCCTCTGCCTCTCTGTCATCACTACTATCGCCTCCCGCTTCCACCCACACAATGGGCAGTCCTAGTCCTACCGACGAAAAGCTCCGCTTTTGCATCGACAGAGGTGGCACTTTCACCGACGTTTATGCCGAAATTCCCGGCCGCTCCCAACCCCGCGTCCTCAAGCTTCTCTCCGTCGACCCCTCCAACTACGACGACGCTCCCACTGAGGGCATTCGCCGCATCCTTGAGGACTATTCTGGCCAGGAAATCCCCAGAGCCGCCAAAATTCCGACTGATAGGATCGAGTGGGTTAGGATGGGAACCACGGTCGCCACCAATGCACTCTTGGAGAGAAAAGGTGAGAGAATCGCTCTCTGCGTCACCAAGGGTTTTAGGCATTTGCTTCAGATTGGGGATCAGGCTCGTCCCAATATCTTTGATCTCACCTCTAAAAAGGCCTCCAACCTCTACGAGGAGGTGGTGGAGGTCGACGAGCGAGTCGAGCTTGTTCTTGGTGGCGACGGCTTTTCCGGGGACCTCGTTCAAGGGGTTTCCAGTGAGTTGATTAGGGTCTTGAAGCCTCTTGATGAACACAGTCTCAAGCCATTGTTGAAAAGCTTGTTGGATAGCGGGATTAGTTGTTTGGCCGTGGTTTTGATGCATTCTTATACATTCCCACATCATGAGATTGCAGTGGAGAAGTTGGCTTTGAGCTTGGGCTTCAGGCATGTTTCTTTGTCCTCTGCTTTGACTCCCATGGTTCGTGCCGTTCCTCGGGGTCTAACTGCCAGCGTTGATGCTTACTTGACCCCCGTTGTTAAGGAGTACTTATCCCGATTCATATCTAGGTTTGATGCATCAACTGGGAAGGTGAATGTTCTGTTTATGCAATCGGATGGAGGGCTTGCACCGGAGAGTAGGTTCTCTGGCCATAAGGCAGTTTTGTCCGGTCCAGCAGGTGGGGTTGTTGGGTTCTCTCAAACGCTGTTTGGACTTGAAACAGACAAGGCCTTAATTGGTTTTGACATGGGCGGCACATCGACTGATGTGAGCCGCTATGCTGGAAGCTATGAACAAGTCTTGGTAACTAAAATTGCCGGTGCTATAATACAAGCACCTCAGCTTGACATTAACACGGTTGCCGCTGGTGGTGGATCCAAGTTGAAGTTACAGTTTGGATCTTTTCGTGTAGGCCCACAGTCGGTGGGAGCACATCCTGGCCCTGTGTGCTATAGAAAAGGTGGAGAATTGGCAGTGACTGATGCAAACCTGATATTGGGGTTTGTCATACCTGATTATTTCCCAGCAATTTTTGGTCCAAATGAAGATCAGCCACTAGATGTTGAGGTGACAAGGGAAGAATTTAAGAAGCTTGCAGAGCAAGTAAATTTATACAGGAAGAGACAAGACCCAACTGCAAAAGATATGACAGTGGAGGATATTGCACTGGGTTTCGTGAATGTGGCTAATGAAACAATGTGTCGTCCCATAAGGCAACTGACTGAGATGAAGGGCTATGAAACAAAGAACCATGCTCTCGCTTGCTTTGGTGGTGCTGGGCCACAACATGCTTGTGCTATAGCTAGGGCGTTGGGGATGACAGAAGTACTCATTCACCGGTTCTGTGGGATCTTAAGTGCGTATGGGATGGGACTGGCTGATGTTGTTGAAGAGTTGCAGGAGCCATATGCTGCTGTCTACAGTCCAGAATCTATTCCTGAGGCTTCTCATAGAGAATCTGTGTTGTTGAAGAAGGTAAAGCAAAAGCTGCGAGAGCAGCGATTCAGAGAGGAAAATATTAGGAGTGAGACATATCTGAATTTAAGGTATGAAGGTACAGATACAGCTATTATGGTCAAACGGGAAATTGCAGGAGATGGGTCTCAAAATGACTATGCTGAAGAATTTGTCAAGCTGTTCCAACAGGAGTATGGCTTTAATCTTCAGAACAGAAATATCCTCATCTGTGATGTTAGGGTTCGTGGGATTGGAGTTGCAAACTTACTGAAGCCACGGGCTCTCCAACCTGTCTCTTATGCCCCCAAGGTTGAAGGCCACTACAAGGTATATTTTGGAAATGGGTGGGTTGACACTCCGCTGTTCAAGCTTGACAACCTGGGATTTGGTCATGTCATCCCTGGCCCTGCAATCATCATGAATGGAAGCAGCACAGTGATTGTAGAACCTAAGTGCAAAGCTTTCATAACTAAATATGGAAACATCAAAATAGAAATTGAACCTCTTCTTAGCGCAGCAAAAGTTTCTGAAAAGGTTGCAGATGTAGTCCAACTCTCAATATTTAATCACCGTTTTATGGGAATAGCCGAACAGATGGGCCGGACACTCCAGCGAACTTCGATCTCAACAAATATCAAAGAAAGGCTAGATTTCTCATGTGCTCTCTTCGCTCCTGATGGGGGACTTTGTGCCAATGCTCCTCATGTACCTGTCCACCTGGGAGCTATGTCCAGTACTGTTCGTTGGCAGCTCAGGTACTGGGCTTGCAATTTGAATGAAGGAGATGTTCTAGTCACCAATCATCCCTCTACAGGAGGTAGTCATCTACCTGATATAACTGTGATCACGCCTGTTTTTGATAATGGCAAACTTGTTTTTTTCGTTGCCAGTAGAGGACATCATGCAGAGATTGGGGGTGTTACGCCTGGAAGCATGCCACCTTTTTCCAAGAACATATGGGAAGAAGGAGCTGCAATAAAGGCATTCAAACTTGTGGAAAAGGGAATTTTCCAAGAAGAGGGAATAATAAAGCTGCTGCTATTCCCTGGTACTGATGAATCAGGGATCAAAGTCCCGGGTACTAGACGACTTCAAGATAATCTTTCAGATCTGCGGGCACAAGTGGCTGCTAACCAGAGGGGGATCACTCTGATCAAGGAGCTGATTCAGCAATATGGTCTGGCAACAGTCCAGGCTTACATGATTTATGTGCAGCTTAATGCGGAAGAAGCAGTTAGGGAGATGCTTAAGTCAGTTGCAGCTAGAATGTCAGATGCATCAACTAAGCTGGAAGAGGGGAAATTTGTTACAATAGAAGAGGAAGATTACATGGATGACGGATCCGCCATTCATTTAAAGCTTACAATCGACTCAGAGAAAGGGGAAGCATTTTTTGATTTTACTGGAACCAGCCCTGAAGTTTATGGTAATTGGAATGCTCCTGAAGCAGTCACTGCTGCGGCTGTAATATACTGCCTCCGATGTTTGTTGGATGTTGATATTCCTCTAAATCAAGGTTGCTTGGCTCCAGTTAAAATCAATGTACCGGCTGGCTCATTCCTCTCTCCAAGCGACAAAGCAGCTGTAGTGGGAGGCAATGTTCTCACATCTCAAAGGATAACTGATGTCATACTGACTGCATTTCAGGCGTGTGCTTGTTCTCAGGGATGCATGAACAATCTTACCTTTGGTGACAACACCTTTGGTTACTATGAGACAATCGGAGGGGGGAGTGGGGCTGGTCCAACCTGGGATGGAACAAGTGGAGTTCAGTGCCATATGACCAACACGCGGATGACTGATCCTGAAATTTTCGAGCAGAGGTATCCTGTTCTTCTGCACAAATTTGGAATCAGGGAAAACAGTGGGGGAGCTGGACTTCACAGAGGGGGTGACGGGCTTGTGAGAGAGATAGAGTTCAGGCGCGCGGTTGTGGTTAGCATTCTGTCGGAGAGACGAGTGCATGCGCCAAGAGGGTTAAAAGGTGGGAAAACTGGTGCTCGTGGAGTGAACTACCTGATCACCAAAGATAAAAGGATGATCAACATTGGAGGGAAGAACACCATCGAGGTGCAGGCAGGGGAAATTCTTCAGATTTTAACACCTGGTGGTGGTGGATGGGGATCTGCAGCTTGATTGTGGTGTACTTGTAGAGCTGAGGTATGCTAGGTCTGGATGTGAATGATGTCATGTTGATCTAATAAATGGGGGCATATTTCCTGTTTCTGGCTCAAAGTTTTGTGAAAATAAACACGGCTAAATATGGAGTTCTCGCCTGCGAGTCGGACTAGTCTGAATGTTGGTTTATGGGCAAATTACAAAAAACGCCTCTGAAGTTTGATAAAGAAAATAAAAACGGCATCATGGAGTTCTTACCAGCTCTTTTGGTTCCTTGAAATGAAAACTTTGATTTATGAAGAGTGATGTTCACCAGGTTGGCCCCAATTCTGTGAATCGAAAAGGAAAAGTTGCATTTTTCTCTTTTTTTAATTATCCTGGTTTTTGTAAACATATGAGTACTTGTTTATGTTAGCTGTAAATTTTGTGTACTGTCAGTGGAGAAACGACTTCTTCCTTTGCTTGTCTTTGTTCTATATATCAACTAGCCAGGTGAATGTTGTTGACTTGATACTGAAGTCCTAGGTCTAGTCTTGATTTTACAGGATCAATAGGCCTACTGCTGGAAAGGAACAGGCCACATGCTGTGCTATCCGGCATCTGTTGAAATGAAGAATCGCTGTGTTTTCCTACTGTTGTGCTCTTAGCATGATTGGAACCCCGCCAACGTTGCACATCAAGCACTGGTAATTCTGTGTTTGTGAAACATTTTTGTAAAGTCTTAGTTTTGTGAAATCAAGTCCACCTACATATATGCAATAGATAGCTAACAGAAGACAGTGACACATGGGATCTAACTTTAGCCATCTAGCAGACCGTCTGGTCAAGGACTAACATAGGTAATGTTGGGAGAGAGGTGAGTGAATGTATAAACAGTGAATTGTTTCATATTGATGAAAAACATCTAAATTGAAGATACCTGTAGATGGTGATCATATTGTCTCTTGGTTTTATTAAAGCTTTTAGTCATATGCTTCTAAATATCATTTTCGCTGATGAATCACCCTGAACCAGATCTATCAACAAGCATTTAACTTGTATGTATATGCATGAGTTTAGTGTTAATTTATGCGACCATTGTTTGTAATTTTGAACATATAAAGTGTATCAAGAATTAGCAATAGTAGTATCTGAATAGTTGTTAATCCTTATTCTTGCAGGCGGCCATGGTTGTTTTGCTATGTTGGTTGGTTTAGGCTAAAATCAAATTTCATGTTCAGTTATTGGAGCAGTTCTTAGTGCCTAAACTTGACACCAAATAAACTGAATAGTAATAAATATTTATCATTATCCATATTAACCATCTGTCTTTCTCTCTATACACATACGCAAACACACAAAGCTGTTTCCTACTAATTTTGGATTATATGTGTGGAGTAAGGGAATCTGACACCCTTTTGCTATGGTCGGCCAGGTGTGTTGTTGCAATGGTGCAGGAGCAGCAGGAACAGCAGCGCCAGCACCCTTCACCTTCACTTGGCCCCTTCCCTCATCCCTGCCCATCTTGTATTCTTGACCTCAGCTGCTGGTGACCCAAAACTTGGATGGGAACTTTCTGATTTCCAGTACTATTTCTCACCCTAAGCCTAAGCCGCGCAGGTGAAGTGAATAGCGTTTGAAGGAAGAAAATGCATGCTTCGACCTCGCTCATATTTGCCGTCACATTGGATATGAAAAATTTAAGTTGAATCATTCATTTTAGGGAAAATTACAATTATCTTTCTGAGATTTGCTATAACCTACAGCCATAGTGTTAAATACCGCAATATATTGCACAGTATATCATTTGCTGCAGGTATACGATATAAATATTTGCATGTTTTGTCATTTTATCGTGTTTTGTCATTTTACTGTGCTATACCACAGTTGGTATATTACAGTATTTTGTGGTATAATGCATACCGCTCACTTTTTATATGCATTTTGTTAAAAAAATTGCGGTATACCGCAAATATCGTGTGTTACATTCTGTGGTATTTTTTTTTCATAATTATTTTTTTTTCATTTTATATAAAAAAAATATTATAAATATATAAAACATTAAAATATAAATAATACACATATCATAAAATAAACATTTAATTATATATTTTTTGTTACTTTTCTTAATTAATATAACAATTTAATGAATGGTAACAGCTTGAAAGTCCCTACAGTGTTAAGCAATATCCTCCAATTGAATTTTTGGTGCATGCTATCCTAACTGAATATATTATATCATATATATTTTATTTATAGTTGATAAATTATGATGAGAAAAATTAGAATACATATAAAATGTGTAAAAATAAATTATTAAACAAATTGTGTCATCTTAAAATAATATTTTAACATATATTTTTTTTGTGAAAACGGTACCGATATGCGGCGCGATATACCATGCGGTATACCTTAAAAATTTGGGGTGCAGTATACCTAGCGGTAATGGTATGATATTTAACACATTGCCTACAGTTTGTATTATCTATTTTTAAATACCTACATTTTGTCCCATATTTCTTTTACACTGTTCGAGAAGAACTTCTGAAACTGTATTTAAATTAGATGATAGTTATTTTTCAGTAATTTTGATCTCTCTAATATTTTTTTATAATTAATAGACATATTAAATTATTAATTTATTTTTCTATAAATACATTTTATCTTCTGTAAATGCATATCAGTATTTTTTAAAGATTGGTTAGCTATGAAAAAAATATAAAAAAATCTTAAAATTATTGAAACATAGTTACCAAATAGTTTAAATTAAAATTTTAGAAATTGTTGTCGGACACTATAAAAAAAGCATTGGGCAATGTGTAGGTTTTTAAAAATAGAGAGAGTAAAGTGAAGGTTAAACCAATCCATGGGGAGGGTTTTTGTAATTTTCCCTTCATTTTATCTCTGCAACTACCGCAAAGCAAGCAAGCATGTTCTCTTGTCAGATATATATTCATGGGTGTGGGTAGCTTCAAAGGGCGTTAGGCCTTTTCAAGCCCATCTGTCCTTGTTAAGGATAGTAACGGGGTGAATTGGGTACGAATTTGCCATATTCGTCCCGCAACCGCCAAAGCTGACGGGCATAAAACTATACCTACACCCCCCACCCGTGGGTCGTGGATGATCGCCTGATGACCCATGAAAACACACTATTATTTTTCAGATGTCAATAAGAAATCCACCCACCTTTGAAAGTCGTCAAAGTCCACAAGTCAATAAATCAAAGAGGTTTATCAACTATTTTGAATCATGAAAAAGAAATAGATCTGGCTGCTGTGTGGTAAAAATTAGGTTTTGAGTTATATTATTTGTTAATTTTGGGTTAGTTGTTTTCTCAGTTCTCTAATTTTATTAGCTTTTATAAAAAAAAAAGCCCATTAGATTAAAATTTAACAAGTGCATCACCCTTGAATAACAAGAAATTTTGCGGGTCACGAGTTCGCTGGTATGGATAGTTCTAAATCCATGTTCACCCGTGCCCATTAGGTAAGTAAATTTTTAACTAAATATCCACAACTCACGGACGGGTATCCGTGGTTTGTGTGTTTTACCTAATCCACTACTATCCCTAGTCATTGCCCTATAAATTTGTGCAAACTACTTATTTGTTTCGCAGAGTTGATGGAATCAGACCAGTTGGCCCCTCCTGTAGCTTTCTTTGTGGATTTCTATGGACAAGCCTTCTATCCATTAGTAAAAAATTACAAAAATCCTTCTGAGATTTAATAAAACCTATATTTGTATCCTTGCTGTTTCAAAAACCTATCTTAACTCTCTTCAAAAGCTTAAAATCCTTACGCCGTTAAAACAACTAAACTAAACCACACTTACCTCTTCCACGGAAAAGAGAAAAATACTTGTTATGCCCTCCTAGCTTTCTTTTATAAAAACTTTGCTTCCCAACTTTTAGATTTAACAATCTGAAATCTGGACAAGAATCAAATCGAAATTTTGCATATTTCTTTACAAATCTAACAATCGGAGTAGGCACAATGGAATCAGAGATCGAATCGGAAAGAGGACAGTCGCGAGGCACGATTGAAAATCTAATCAGAGATAGGACAGTTGTGAGGCACAATAGAATCGGAGATCAAATCACAACAAAAAAGATGGAATCAGAGATCAAATCGGAGAGACGCACAACGCGAGAGATCGAATCAGAGAGGGTACGAGGGTAGACACCCGAACGGTTTCCGAAGTAATTGGCATCGAATAACTGAATCTCCATTGCCGACAGGCCAAATCTCGGTCGTCGCCTCCATCACCCCATTGTCCTCGTTCTTTGTCACCTCCGTCGCCCCATCGTCCTTGTCGGTTGTCACCTTCGTCGCTCCGATTTGATGGGACTCGAGAGCCCTCATCGGTTCTCTCTAACCTCCCTCGATCTGGCGCCTCCACTGCCACACGATTAGAACGCCTCCCCTTTCTCCAATTCGATGTCACCGACGCGGCAGGTAAAAGTGATGGCAAGTCTCCTGATGATTTGTTCTCCGGTGAGTCAGACAGGGAAAAGTGACAGCGGTGAAAGATAAAAGAAAGAAGAAGAGAGGAAGAGAGAGTTTTCTTGTATTTGGTGAGTAAAGTTAGATGTAGAAGTTTAGGGGGCAAAATTATCGAAATAAGAAGATTAGGGGGATCAAATGAACTTTTCCTCTTTTGTTAATGGAGTTTACTTTGAGCGGGGATATGTTGACTTTTTAGGAGGGGGATGTAAGTGTTTAAAACAGTGAGAATAAAACTGTAGGTTCGGGCAAACCTAAAAATATTTTTTGTAGTTTTTCCTAATTCTATAATTTCTCGATCGGTCGGGGTCTGGCCTTAATTTGTTTTCCACTGGCGTTAACTGTCTCTTCTCATCTTTTTTTCAAAATGTTCCTCAGTCTTATTCTTTAATGACTTCTCTGGGTATATCTAAACAATAATACCAAATTGCTGAATATAGAACAAAGACAAGCAAAGGAAGAATTTATGACCGACCAAGCACACAAAAAAGGTGAGGAATTGAAACTTGCTGCCCTGCCACAATTGTTGTTGGAATTGAAAATCAACCCTAGGGTCGTAAGTATGTATGTTTTAGCTGCAGAAGCTGTGCCTATTGCCATTGGTTTGAATCTATTTTCTTCTTCCTTTTAGTTAGTAGTTGCTTGTGCCTCACTCGCTGCAACTGCAAGCTTACTTGCAATGTGGGTGCGCCGTGTGCTTTGGTTCAAGGGGGCCTGGCCTCTATTGTTATCAACAGTGGCGATTTGCTGAATGGTTTTTGTTGGAATTAGAAAAGCCTAAATACCCCTTCAGTCCCTAAACTCAATTGACCAGGACATTTCGCTCCTTGAACTTCAAATTGGTCTAACTTAGTCCTTAAACTTACTTAAGTGGGTTAGTCAACCCCTTTGACTGATCATGCGTGTCACGTGATCAATGAAACCAGACGTCGTTTGCCTAATTTCCTACCTTACCTCACTCTTGCTTTTACAAACAAAAACAAAACCCATGAACAAGCCTCGGTGGCGTCCTTCTCTCAACCCTCGAGCTTTACCCCAAAATCGATCGCACCTCTCGATGTTCGACCTCCTTTCGAACATCAATCTTGCTGTCAACGGAGCTGATGAGGTTGACCCGAACCTCAACCTCTGGGCATTCCTCTCTTGACCGTTGATTCCACCCAAAAATTGATCTTGCCTCTTGACCCTTGACCTCCACCTGAGGCAACAACCTCCGCTTTTGGCATTAATCTCGCCTCTCAATCAGCGGAAACAGTACTATCAGCCTCAACGTTGTGTTCAACATTTCCCTTTCATTCATGTACCCTTCGGACGTGTTATTGATGTTGGTACTAGCGTGCTTTTTGTCATTGGCTATGCCGATGATGGTAACGGTGTTGTTGCGTTTGTCATTAGCTTCTTGTTCCCCTTGCAAAGGGTCAAAAGTTGGATACTTGAACTTGTGGTCAAAGTGGTGGCAGAGGCGGAGGTGGGAGCTGGGGCGGTAGTTGTTGCTAGGGGCAAAGGTCAAGACAGTGAGACTAGTAGTGTCCATAAAAGAGTAAACCATCACAGATAGAGGGAGGTAGTGATTAGAAACGATGGTTTTTTTGTAACATTTTTAAAAATTAAGGTAAATCAGTGAACAATCAGGAAGTTCAAGATAGTTTTGTAATAAGACCTTCTTTTGTTATAACAAATAACAAAATTACTCCCTATAGTTTATTGGAAGTTATAACTATAACCCTAAAGAGTTTTATGTGTCACCAAACCTCTGATTTTGTCATTTCTTGTGGCTGGGCTGACGAAGATGAACGGTACCAATGAAAATCCTATCACTTGACTAGCATAGCTCAGTCAAAGGGGTTGACTGAACCACTTAAGCAAGTTTAAGGGCTAAGATAGATCGAGTTGAAGTTCAGGGGGGAAAGTGTCCTGGTCAGTCGAGTTCAGGGGCTGAAGTAGTACTTAGGCCATTAGAAAATTATGGAAAGCTGAATGGCCGTTGCAGCGTAGGTAGGGGTGTAATTTTCGGGTTTGGGTCGGGACCCGAATTTTACAACCAATCTGATTATCCGAAATTTGAAACCCGAACCGACCCGATTGGATGGTAAAACCCAAACCGAACTGATCCAGGATAAAATCGGGCTGGGTCAGGTCTAATAATTTGGAAAGGGCTTAAAAAAATAGACTCACTTATATATTAAGAATCCAACATATTAGCAAAACGCAACCTAAGTTAATCTAAAAATGCACATTCTATAACTTAAAAGCAACTTCATAACACATAATAGTCATAAGTTAATCCAACACATACACATTAAACATTACATTTGCTACAAACACATGACATGAGGCAAACAAACTAACAGAAGCAAAAGGTCAGAATTAGTCCACAACTACAACTCCACAAGCAACAAACCACAATCCACAAATACAAAGCTGAACAAACTAACAGGCTAACAGCAACAAGCATTAAGGAAAAACCAACTGCAACAGGCCAATAGCCGACAATCCTTCACAGCAACAACAGTAACGACCACCAGTAGAAAGCTATTACGACCACGCAGACTGAAGCAATTAAACAAATACAGGCATTGCTCTCAAAGAAATTAATATTCAATCAATTAATCAAATTCAACATAAACAGATAAACTATTATTCATCAATCATTAAATAAAACATTGCTATTGAAATTGAGAAATTTTCTGGATGATTTACGCTAAACCTAATTTGCAATTAAAAATTTTAAACTTACTGACCGAGTTCGTCTCGCTCCGCTAGTGCACCGCTGGCCGCTGGGCGTTGGCAAATGGCAAGCGAAGGCGTGTGCCGGTGTGCAACGGTTGCAGCAGAGCTGATGTGCCGGTGTGCGACGGACCAACGGTGACGAGCTGAAGCCTAAAGGCAACGGCGCAACGCTGCGTGATTGGCAATGGAACCTGGCCTTCTGCTACCGTCGTGCTCGTGCGACTCGGCAGCAGCGGCACGACGCTATGCGATGCGATTGGCGATGAAATGATGAAACGATGTGCCCAACTCACTCTCCAATCTCCATTCTCTAGGTCAAGGCCGTCAGGCACAAACGATGAAACGATGAATAAGGGTGATTCGATACGCAGACAGTAGACTGAATGAAACGATGAAACGCGAATTTGGGCTGTGGACCATGTGGGCCTGGTGGCCTGTTGCCTATTGGGCTGGAGTGACTGGTCAGTGACTCAGTGATCTGGGCTCATCCATTTTCGGGTGGATTCGGGTCCTAACCGAACCAACCCAAATTATGACATTTTTTTCGGATCGGATTCGGGTTGACCCGAATCACCCTTATTCATCTCTACCACCCAACCCTAACCTGTAATATCGGCTCAGATTTCGGGTCGGGTTTCGGGTTAGGGCCAACTCCTTACACCCTTAAGCGCAGGCCTTCTGGGTTTCTCTCTCTTTATCTTCCTGTCTAGACTTTGATTGCTGCTCTGTTGAATTCGGTTATCGAGACGCCCACTTATTACTTTACTTGGGTTTTTTTCATTGTTCTCAGATACCTAAGATATTTCTGGGGGGTAAAATCCAAATTTGGTCCCCTAACTTTGAGGTTTTTCCTAATGTGGTCCTTTAGCTCTAAAAGTGACTATTAAAGTCCCCTAACTCAACTCGTGTGTCTTATTTTGATCCCTACCGTTAGTTTAGGCGTTATTTTGGATGAAAATTGCCTACGTGGCACCTAAACTGCCACGTGGCATCTTCTTTCATGGCTTTAAGTGACAAAACTGAAAGAATAACAAATTTTGGGCTAGAATTAAAGCAGAAAAATAATGTTAGGGACTTAACCCTAATTTCATCCTCTCCGTCTATCTATCTTCCCCGTTTCCTCTCTACGCCGCCGCTCATCTCACCAACCCTCCGTCTACGTTGCTTCCGTCTCTCCTAGTCCAGCGTGGTCCGCACCTCCATTGCCTCTCCATAGTCGGCATCCCTCGCAAAAATTCATGCCTCCGCGCTTCCACCTAAAGCTCGAGCTTACCCACACCTTGCCAGCGACACAAACAAGCCAAGATGGCTTACCAGATGGCGGGGTAAGGGTGGCGAGGCACCGGCGATGACAGTGGCAGCCTTCTGGTGGATGGGTGGCTTCGGCGGAGATGATGGAATGCAGGCGGCAAATTGCGATCGGGCTCTCCCTCGACGGCGGCTCTAGAGCAAGATGAGGCAGCGAGGGCTGGATGAAGAGGGGAAGGTGGAGCGTCGGTCAGGAAGAAGGAAGATTGAGCACCAGCGGAAAGAGAGGCGACAACGGCAATCGAATCGAAGAGGGGCAGTGGCGGCAATCGAATCGGAGAGGGGCGGCGGCGTTGAAGATTGGTTTAATTATCCTTTTAGGTCCCTAAAATTACTTTTTGTGCCAATTTTAGCTTGAACTCTATTGTTCTTCCAATCTAATCACTTCTTATCATAAAGAGACTGCCACGTGGCAATATATATGTCACGTGGGCAATTTCCATCTAAAATAGCGGAAAAACTAATGGTAGGGACTAAAATAGAACACTTAAGTTGAGTTAGGGGACTTTAAAAATTACTTTTTGAGTTAAGGGACCACATTAGGACGATCCTTAAAGTTATGAGACTAAATATGAATTTTACCCTATTTCTGGGGGGAGGGTGGGTCTTACTTTACCTCTGTTGCCCTGTCCCTGCCTTCTCATTCATCCAGTCCAGGGCCACCAACTCACAAGACTCCAACTTGTCATTGAATTCTTCACTTGTTCCACCTGGGTTTTATGATTTCTATTGGATTTGCGAGCTCTGCTTAAGCCTCACAAGTCACAGCTCTCTGCTGCGCCTTGTTTATTTGCTGATTCAGCTGTTTGCTCATTAATTTTTAGCCTTTCATCTGGTAGGCGGTTATATGCACTGCTCAAACTGTCACTCAACTCTCAAGATCCAGTTTCCAAGAAATACTCCATGATCTTGTGGATGGATTGCACTTTGGTTATCTTAGCTTGGCGGTTTGGTGGTTTTTCTCCCTCTTCTTCTGTCTGGGTGGTATATTGGATTAGTTATTCCGATGACTGAGTGTGGATGAAGCAGGCAGTGGGTCTAAGTGGAGTAGAGAGCAGGGCAAGGCATTTGAAAATGCCATCCCGAGGATGCTGCAGATAGGTGGGAGAAAATTGCTAGTGATGTACCAAGCAAATGTTTGGATGAACATTACCAGCTTCTTGTGGATGATGTGAATCAGATTGAATCCGGCTGCCATCTTATAGGTCTTCAGAGCAGAGGGTTCAACGAGTCATGCTGGCGATGAAGGGCAAGGGATTCGTAGTAAGAAGGGGAGCCATCTGGGGCACTACAACCGTGATTCTAATCATGGGTTCAAAGTTAGTTCAGGAACGTCGGAAAGGAATTGCTTGGACAGAAGAAGAACACAGGTGACCTCAGTTCGGTTGATACTTGTCTCAAGTTCAGTTGTGCTTTCTTTCTTCTATAAGGAAAAAAGGGGTGTTTATATTTAACAAAAAAGGAGAACCAAGCGCGTGCAAACTGTCAAGACCTTTTCCACTTCACCCAAAATCTAAAAGTCCAGTCATTGTTTTCCTTGGAAAGGATATAGACTATAGTAGGACTTTAATTTCTTTAACATTGAAAGTTGTCATCTTTGTTTCTCCAGACAAAGTCGTTTTTCTTGCTTTTAGATTGAGGCCTTGAATACTTTCGAGTTTCATTTCTAAAAACAATGGGCGAGCAACCTCTATCCATTTATCTGATATGGGAAAGGTGAGTGGCCAAGTATACCTGTGGTGACAAGAACACCAACACAAGTCAAAAGTTGAACTCAGTGAACAGATATAGAAGGCGATCAATCATCCATGACATGGCATCACTGGTGTTGGTAGTAGTGGAGACATTTCAGCTGCACAAACACCCATCACTGGCCAGTCAAATGTAAGTTCCTCCGGCAAATAACCATCCCACGTCTCAGCAGTTGGCACTCCCCTCAATCTTCATGGGGTGGCATATGGCCGCAGTGCTCCAGTACGAGGAGGTGTGGTTCCAGGTGCACCAATGGCACACCATATGCCACCTGCATCTGATCACCAGTAATGTATCGCATAGCTCCAACGAGGCATGGCAGTCTGTGAATCTGTTGATCTGCAAGTAGCATTGTTAAGCAAAAGTTATGCCGAGCTTCCCATGAAAAAACTGGTATAGCTTGCTATTATACTCCGTTCACTAGCCACTACTATGGAGAATGCCTGAGGTGGTGGTCCCTGTAGGAGGTACAGAAGAGTGGAGCAGACTACTTTGAAGTTGGAAGTGACAAAAGTCTCTGGTCAGGCAAATTAATTTAGAGGATATGTCCGGAGAGGGAGAGGTTGGTCTTAACACGAAGTCGCCTCGGCAATGCGATATTTGCAAGATACTACCGGACAGCCGCATTTGCAGCATAACATTAAGAGCCTTGTAGAGGAGGGAAGAGCATAGATTGGAACACTCTGGTTGCTTACTGCCATGTGGATGCCTTGCGTCTGCAGCGACCGAGGAGGTTACTTTTATGTTGCTTGCAGCTGAAATTTTTTTATAGACTATTCAGTCTAGGCCCCAAGCCAAGATTGAGAGTGGAGGAACAGGACAGTAACAAATTCTGATGCCAGCTCAAGAGCAGAGTTCATGGCTGACATTTGGCTGATGTGGCAAAGCAGTGAACGAACAGACTAGACGAGGCCGAGCTGATTCCCATTTGGAACTGGAAAAGATAAAGGCAAGGAAAAGGAAACCTGGACTGGATTTGGGATGGCCCACCGCCCATTCATTGCCACCTCATCAAGATGAGCATTGGAATTGGAAAGGTAGCCAGGCCAGGTCAGGTTGGGTTGGGTCGGGTCTTCTTCCACCAAATCAACATGATACATTACCGAGTATTAGGCTAGGCAGGCTTATTTGAATTGAACTGAAGTTTCTACATTTTTCATCTGCCCCCGACTCCGTGCATATTATGTTAATTGGTACATGTTGTCCTACCAGACAGAAGATTCTAGAGGAGAAAGAAAGGCAACAGAACAGAAGTAACAAGCTAGAAGAGAGGACAAGGCACATGAAAAGTCAACCTTCTCACTCGAGGGCTATTCTATTGGCCAACAATACATACAAAACACATGACTGGTTTTTATTTTTTAGTTGTAAACAAAACATTACTTTCCTTTGTTATATTTTTGAGACGAGGGTTTTTGTATATGGTATGTATCCTAGCAAAATTCCTCATAAAGGTGCAAATGAGAGTGGAGGGGAAAAGGGTGTAGCAGCATTACATTAGATCTGCCAGCCAGAACGTGGGACATGATACTTACTGGTAAAGCATATCAGAAGATCTGATCTCGCCATCCCATTTCCAAATTGGCAATCCCACTCCATTTTCTTCTTTTGCTTTTTCTCAACTCTCGGAAAAAGCAACATTTCCACCTCACCAACCTTCATCTCCACATCCCCCATTCATACTCACTTAATTCTTCTATTAAATGAATCATATTCAAACCCGGCCATAGCCATACACAGGAATTATTTCATCACATAAAATAAATATGATTCTGAACTAAATCAAAATAGAACCACTTTTTTTTTTTCCCCTGATACCTTACATGACAAGAACAAGCCTTGTCTTGTTTGAATCCTAGGGCGAATGACACAAACAAAACATTTGACTTTCCCACATTATTGCTTAAGAACATCAGTCTTCCTCATTAAGAAAAGGAGTCATTGCTGAGGCCTACATGACTCGGTGGCAACAAAAAGTTAGATCCAACCTTACAAGACTTACTGCTGACGCCCACATGACTCAGACACCAAAAAAGTTAGATTGAACCCCCAGAAACTCCCCTCCTCTTAAATGCCCAACACAGAATCCAAATTTTGCTCATCAAATACAACACTGACGATAATCTAGCATCTCTTTGAATAGAGCTAACCTTCCACAGACACAAGAAAAGTAAAGTTTGGTCATTTATCAGCAACCATGGAGCAGCAACACAAGGAACAAGTTCCAACCAGCTGTTCAAAAATGTACCCACTAATTCAGAGAAGAGCACCAAGAGCTTACCTTCCTGATCCTACATATCAGTGTAGAAACAACATTAATCTCTCTTCTGCTGATAGGACCACTCCTCCTAAGAAAGGTGCGATTCAGCTCCACTCCATGATCTCTATTGATAAAAAGTGATACAAAAATTATATTAGGATTATCACCATATCCATCAATCAGGTCCTAGTCCCGTCTAGTCTGGTAAACTCGAGCTTGTTAGTTAATGGACTCTATATATTGTGGATTTTCAGGAAAGGTAAATTTGGTGCTTAAAAGAGTAAACAAGCTGGGGAAGAAAGCTGACAACTTTGCAAGTGGGGTTAAAGAGCACATGAGGTTGGGGCCAAAGATCAGTGAGACTGTGAAGGGGAAGCTGAGCTTGGGGGCCAGAATTCTTCAGGTGGGCGGGTTTGAGAAAATCTTCAAGCAATTGTTTGCAGTCAAGGAAGGAGAAAAGCTGCTGAAGGTGAGCCAGTGCTATTTATCAACCACAGCAGGACCCGTTGCAGGCCTTCTCTTCGTCTCCACCCAGAAGGTTGCCTTCTGCAGTGAGAGATCCATCAAAATCTCTTCCCCCAGTGGAGAGTTGCTCAGGGTTCACTACAAGGTGGTGATTCCTATTGGGAAGATAAAGAGATTGAACCAGAGTGAGAACCTGAAAAAGCCGTCAGAGAAGTACATAGAAATAGTGACACTTGACAATTTTGACTTCTGGTTTATGGGTTTCTTGAATTACAAGAAAGCTCTCAAGAGTCTTGAGCTGGCAATATCACATATCAGCTTAGGTGATGCAGAGGCAGATGCGAGGTGACCAGCTAGTACAAGTGTTTGTCTCTTGGTTTGTTCTCTGCAAAATCCAACCTTTTTGGTGGTTGCTTGTACAAAATTTTGTTGGTGAAAATGTTCATTCTCTTAAACATAAATTATGGCAACACTCAAAAGAGGCTAAGACTACCATTCCAGCAGAATCTTAACTATGATAACATAAATATAATGTCCAGAGGAAAGGATGCATCAGAGGGAGAATCACCCATCCCTTAGCTTGAAGCATATAACAAGTTTTACTGAAAAGACTAGTTTTTTGTGAGTACATATGAAAGCAAAAATTTATGAAAAAAAACATGATAATGATGCACTTAATTATGAAATGTCACTGATATTTTACTGTAGAGTGTCAATTCAGAAATTTTCACATATTACCGAATATGATATTTACCGTCAAGTGCAAAGGTGTCATCATCTGTTAATACATATAAAGCCTAATTACCTATTTGACCCCTATGTTATAGTGACTAGGCTATTCGCTCCCTTGAACTTTTGAAGGGTCATAATTGAGTCATGGACTTTACTGACCGAGACATTTTGCTCTGTTTACTTAACTTCCATTTATTTAAAAAAGAAAAAAAATCACATAACTGCCACTTAAGTTTCCAAATTTTTATCTTTGGGGCCTAAATGTTTTGACTCCTCCCTTTTTGGTGCTCCCTCTGTCTCATTTTTCAATTTTACCCCTCTCAATTGTCTCGTCCTTCTGGCCTCGTCCATCGGTCATCGCTTGTCCATTCATCACTCCTCACCTCTGTCCATTTCTCAATTTGTCTCGTCCTTGTCTTGTCCATCGCTCCTCACCCTCATTCATTCCTCAATTAGCTGGCCTTGATTCGCCCTCTTCAATTATCCGGCTTCGATTCACTGGCTCTCTTCATCCTTGATTGTGCTAGAATCAAGACCATCGACATTGTTGGAATCATGCCGGATTCGAGACCATTGGAATTGCACGAAATTGTGCCGGAATTAAGGCTGTTGAAATCACACTAGATTGCATTGAAATCATGCGGAATCTCACCAGAATTGAGATTGGAACTGAAACCATCAAAAATTGTATCGAAATCTCGTTAGTTTCTGGTTTCTATGAGTTTAATTACAGTTTAAGTCCCAAAGTTATTGGTTTGTACAATTATAGGCCTAAAATTTTAAATTGTGTAATTAGATGCACTTCTGTTGCATAATTAATGGAAAAAATCCGATTTACTAAGTCAATGGAGAAAAGTGTCGCGGTTATTAAAGTTTAGGACTCAATTATGACCCCTAAAAAGTTCAGGGAAGTGAATCGCTAATTCACCATTGTACAGGGGTCAAATAGGTAATTAGACCTACATATAATAAGACCTAAATTTATATTTCACCCTCATCCTTTCATAACTTGGAAACATAATCCTCTCTAACTATAAATTTGTATGACTTAGCCTTTAAGCTTTACAAATTGTGACACATAAGCCTTTCGATCAATGGAAATGTATTTTTTTTTCTAATTCAGGACTCAAACAGAAAGAAGACTGAACATGAATAATATAATTGGTGTTCTACCATAATGTGCCTTCAAGGTTCTACTTATGGCTGCAAGGAGTACTGTTGCTGCTCATCAAAGAATCAACCAACAACCTATATAAGAGGTTGAAGTTCTTTTATGATAACTAAATTTTCTTTTCTTTTTATGCTTATCTAAATTATTAAATAATCATGAAAATGAGTTTATAGTTAGTTAAAAAACTACTAATTGCAGCAATTCTTTTTCTGTTCTACTTCACTCCCTAAAAGATAAAAATTAAACCTTTGAGCACTACAAAGTAAAAGTGAATATTAATTCTTATAAAATTGAATAAACTCATTACTTACAAAAATTAAAGTTAGATTTGCTTTTAGATTATTAATAATGTGTTAGTATTTTTATTTCTATATATAATAATTATTATCTAAATTACATATTTATTGAAATATTACGCTTTAAGAATTCCAAGGAGTATTCTAAAATATATATTTTATAAATATCATATTATTTATTATTTTTTTATTTTTAAGGATTTCTAAGTTAACAAACTGATAAAAATTAATTAATTCTTTATAAAAAAGCATTATTCAATTGATTATTAGGCATATACAGTACTTCTTCCCACTTTTTCATTTGGGCCCTATAAAAATGTCAACGTTAAGCTATGACTTTTAAATTTTAGTGGCTAAATTCAAATTTTTACCAAAGTTTTAAAATCATTTTGCAACTTTTTGAGAAACATAAGAAATAAAATGAGGGTTTTGTAAAAAGTACAAATACCAAATTGTACTTCCATAAAAAATTAGAGACTATATCATGGTTTCAATGTGCAAGTTGAAATAAGGATAATATGGTAAATTAATGATTAAAAAACTTGATAAATATGAAAATGTTGCAAAAATTTTGAAATTGATTAAAATATTACATATTACATCCTTTTTGAGATAAAGGAGGTTTTTTCTTTTAATATTTAACATTGATTTTAGACAAAAATAATTAAAAATAAAAATAATAATTTTTTCATAAATGATAGACGGGATGGGCCTAGGTTTTTTTAAACTAATTGAAGTATAATTTGAATGTCACTAGTAAACATGTAAATTAGTCACTATATTCATAAGTATTTATTTAATTCTATAGGACATAAAGTATTCTTTATTTTGATAATATTAATTAAATGTTGATGTTTTGGTCAACAAATAGTTGAAGACATAAAAATTTTGATTATAATAAAGACTAATGAGTTATTTTGTTCTATTCATGACAGATTTATAATATGGTACAAATATGTTAACTACTAGATAATTTTCATTTTGAGTTATTACGGAATTTGTTTCTATCATGTTGGAACCAAAAGACAAATAAAAAAAAAAGGACAAAATCCAAAATGAGAAATATTTGTGTAAAGCAAAAGCTCAAGACAACAAATAACGGGGGCGTTAATTTCTGGAATAATGTGGCACGAATTTGTCTAGTATGAAAAATAAGGGCTAAAGCAGATGATTGCAATAATAAAAAATAAGCGGACTTTTGTGTCATGTGGTATAATGCCAAATAGGTCCTTCAAGTTCACTTCCCCTTCATTTGAGTCCTGAAATAGGAAATAGTGACATTTCCATCAGTCAAAGGGCTTATATGTCCTAAAGTTTAAGGACCAAGTAGTTCCGAGTTATCAAAGTTTAGGGATGAATTATGAATTTAGGCTGATATAATAATGATGCACTGTATGGACGTTAATGCTTTCCAAGAAGAGGTGTTTTCTTGTAAAAGAAAGGGACAAAAAAACAAAAGGCTTTAGCAGTTTATTTTACAAACTAGTTTTAATATCCGACGTTGCTATAAGATTAAAATAAATCAAAATAGAAAATAATGTAATGATTGGTTTGACTAAATTAATCAAGTGGTCTGAGCAACGCTTTACAAGTAAATGAAACTCAATAATGCAAGTTTTGAGATTTTATGCTAGTTTTCGGAGTAAATTGTATAAATGGTCTCTAGCCTTTAGTTATTATTTTCTTTTAGTCCCTAATCTATTGAATGTACTATTTTAGTCCTAAACCTATTAGAATTGTTTCATTTTGGTCCCTCACCAAATGAAGTTTATTAATTCAAAATAATCATCTAATAGAAACTTTTGAAATTCTAATTAAAATATTTGATAACTGTCTTCTAGTAAACTTTTTAAAAGTAAATAGACAATTTAAATTAGTATTTTTTTTTCTGAATAAAATAAGCTTAATTTACTGAGAGTAAATAAAATGGTGATTTAAATTTTTCATTAATTGCAAAAAATTATTATATAAATTAAATTTATTATAAGATAGTTATTGTATAGTTTAAATTATGATCTAAAAAGTTGCTATTAGAAAAATACTTTGATTTAATAAATTTCATCAAATTGGGACCAAAATAAAATGTTTTCAATATATTTAGGACTAAAATGAAATATTTTTAATTGGTTCAGGACTAAAATAGAATATTCAATAAGTTAGAGATTAAAAAGAAACAAAGACTAAAGGTTGGGGACCATTCATGAAATTTACTCATAGTTTTGAATAAGAAATGAACGTTCACAAGAATAATGCAAGTTGTGCCAAAAAATCTATCTAAACTCTATGGGTTTAACTAATTCTACCTAAAATCTACTTGTACCCTCCTGAATTCCTATGTATATATTTAAAAGGTGAATTTTAATTTAACATAAAATCATAATGTAAATTATCATATTTTTATTTTATTTGCTATTTTTAAATCTACATATTTTCTCAAAAATATTTATTAAAATACCAAATAAACCTAAATTAAAAATATACAAATGTTAAGCAGGTCTATTGGTTGTACCCACCTGCCTATGGATGCAAACACTACTTGCGCCTATTTAATTGTAGAGAAGGTATGGTTTTAGGTAACATGCTTTGAATCACCCCTATTCACATCTATATATTAAAAATAAAGTTACTCCTTTGGTCCCAATTTCTGTTACCCATACATTTTTTCACACAGTTTTAGTCAACTTTTAACTTTTCAACACTTTTACAAACTTTACCTTTATAGAAACATTTATTGCATGTCCAATATCAACTTTTGATGACAATAGATGAAATTGAGTGACAATTTATTACTTCTTGAGGGAAATGGTTAATTATTCTGGGACATCAAAAAAATAGAAAGTTGCTCATACAATTTGGAATGGATGGAGTATAATTTAAAATTAATAATAATAATAATAATAATAATAATAATATTATTATTATTATTATTATTATTATTATTATTATCATTATTACACACACACAAAATAAAAACATATAGATGTCAAATGGATAGGTGGGTATAGCCCTTGTACCCACCCACCCATGAGGTTGATACTATTTGAACCCGTTTGCTTGTGAAGAAGGTATGAAGTTTAGCTACACAGACCTCTTGGAACCCTCATTCTTGACATTTCTAGATGTAACAAAAAACCAAATGTTTAAGCTGACATATGACCTCCATCTTCAACATGCCTTAGTTGAACTATTGCATGATTTATTATACTGCAATGGAAGTTAGTGTATATGTTTGTCATTGATCTACATGTTGGTACTCATGACACTAAAGGAAAAGCCTATAATTGATACCCTTGTCTCTTCTTTTGATATCAATGCTCTAACTTTTGAATACACCAAATTTGTTCTAGAGGAAGTAAATAAGAGATTTATCAAATACTGCAAGCTTGTTTTTCCCTTGATCATCTCAAAATCAATCATCGTTCAAAGACTTCACCACATCAATCATGAAACTTGAAGTGTAGAAAATAAGAAGCTTTGCCATGATCATTTTCTCAAATCTATTATAGGAGCATTGACATGTTCTCAGTCTAAGCTGTAGGAAAATGGTCTAACAAATCCATGACGTCATCTCATTAACCAATTTTTGTAGTAGCGAATTCTATTTGTTTATCCTTTCTAGCAAATATATTTGTTTGTTCTTCACAGCTTTTGTGAGTTGTGAAACTCACTTTCTAGCCTATAATGGGGTGTTCTATTGAAGATAGATCTTGATGCATCTACTTGTTGTATTATGGACTTGAATAGTCAGATAACAAAAAATATATGACTAAATTGAGAAAAACAAAACAAAACAATTAGCGAATTGTAGTGAGAGTAAATGTCAAGTAAATAGATGGATTTACAATATAGTACCAGTAATTAAATTATATAAATACCCATTTGATACTTTCTTGAAATCAATACAGTTAAAACTGAAAAAAAAAATTATCAAACTTTAAATGCATTTTCGGCATACAATCTCTTACTATCGCATGTGCGCGCACACACACTTAGTCCAATTAAATTTGTTATTTAGGTCAAACAGTTCTTGCCATAAAATTATTTCCTTGATTCTTAATTTGGTGTTGCCTTGAATGAAGTTTTCTAACTACAACATACAGTGGTTGGAACTGGGAAATTTTAAGAAACCTTTTTTATATATGTAGCATGTTCATCTCATGTCCTCATAGCTTGTAAAAATAATCATCACATAAATGGATATCTAAGAAGAGATATGTAGATACATCCCATCATTTGGATGCTTAAGGTAGAGAGAATTAGGAAACCTCTACAATCAATTAATACATTTGTAAAAAACGGTTGTTGATACCTCTTGCTTTAATTGCATTTAATATATTTAATTTTTTCCTAAGGTAATATATAGTATTTTTTTGTGAAACCGGTAACTATAAGCAGTACAGTATACCATGCCCTCTACCTATAATTTACATAGTACAACGTGCCTAGTAGTAACAACATTAAAAGCCTTGTTTTTCATATGATGGCTAATTTATTTTAATTTAAGTTAAGTTAATTCAAAATGAATTAGTTTCATTTTTCACGGTTATTTTTCCTGAAGTTAATTTCATTTAAAAGCTACTATATACATATAATAATTCATTAAATAATATTTTTTCATAATCTAATTAAATTTTTTATGAATCTTTTACTTACTAACCTTACAAAAATTAATGAAACTTTTGAATTACACTATAAAAAAATTTTATTGTATAAATTATTATATCTATATAGTATTGGCTTCAAATGACATTAATTCGAGATAAAAAATCATAAAAATAATTTAAATTAATCTAATTAAGTTGAAATGAATTAGCCTTTATATTGCATTGATTTTTGCTTTGCCATTTAAATTTTTCATTTATTTGGGAGATTTAAGAATTTTTTAAGGAAATCTGATTGTTCCTTCCAAAATCGTTGCGCACTTAATGTTATTTTATTTTTGTGCATTACACTTATTTTTTTGGTAAAAGATACTTTATTCTAATTAAAAGTGAGCTAAACAATGTTTTACAACCCAATGACTCATAAGAAAGGGACAACATGAATATGTAACTAGCCACTAAAAGATTACCCATTTCTGTGACACTGAATGAAAAAAAGAGAATTGGATCAAATCGAACATTTCATGTAAACCAAAATAAATCTAGAGTAAATAACTAAAAAATAACTGAAATAAAGTTTAGATCAAATTGACAATAACCAGATAGAGCTAGAGCCAATCAAGTATGAAAGGTCTAAAAAAGACTATCTATAAAAAATCATAAAAGATTACCTATAAAACCTAAAAAATTAAAGATTAACTTTATTTTATGCAATTACTTCATATCTGTTGCCAAACGTTTGGACACCCCAGTAAAGACAAGATTTTGATGAACCTAAGAGAAAACTTAAATCTATGGGTACTTGCTTCCAACTATAGATCTACATTGTGAGAATCTTGAATTGTTATTGAATGGTAGAATTTGAAGAAAATTGCATCTACTATAAAATTTGATAGATAACATTGGATAAGATTTATCAAGCAATAAAGGTAATGAAAAAAAACCAACTAGATTTAGATCGAAGTCCAAATTTGGCTGGATACAAAAGATGAGGTAGAGGAAACATCAAATAAGAATAGGTTTAGAAGGAAACAACAAAGAATAGGGTTAGCTTGCTCGTTGCACTTAATCCAAGATTCCAAATTGATACATCTAATCTAATTTAATTATATATATATATAAAGCATGACACATTTAGAGGAGTGTTGTGTATTTTCTTGAATTTGGCTCATGATAGATCGCCAAGTGGTATCTTTTAACTCTTTTGCAGCACAATTCACATATCTAAAAAGGTGATATTCCGAATTTACTCATCATTATCTATATGTTAAGAATACTCAATTATAGGAAAAAATTTAGGTCATTAATAGTATGAGGAAAGAATTTAAATGCACATTCTATGTTGACAAGGAAGCTATCAATTTAGTAACTAAATTAATTATACAACGTGAAAATTAATGTAAATATAGAAACCACCAATTTAATTTCACAAAGCCAATTTCAAATTTCAAATTTACTTCCATCTAATCTAATCTAATTCGATTTACAAATTAACCATAATTAAAGGAATAATTGGAGTGGTGAATAGAATAAGCAAGGGAGTTATTACGTACCAATCAAAGTGTGAAAATAATTAAGGTATAAACGCATAAATCAATAGCCAGTGAATTAGAAAATTACCAAAGAGGAAAAAAAGTTACGAGCAATTCAGATGGACCAAATTTAGACTAGGATTTCAATTAAATTACAACAGAAAAAGGTGAATTTGAGCATCTCAGCAATCAAATTGTAAAGTATCCGTTACCAAGTCAATTTCAAAATTTTCAATTAGGTCGTACTTGTAAAATGATGGAATGTTAAAATCTAATATATTTCTAATATATATTATAAAAGCAGAATATATACTTTAGGATAAAAATGATTTTTCAGTTAACAAATTAAGTTAACTAGAAATTGACTCATGGCAAAAGTCTCATTTATGGTAAGAAATTTTTATTTTTTTTCACTTATCATCCGAAAATACCCCTTCAATATCCAATTATGGTAAATCTCACCAAATTCTTGGTTGAAAAATGTATCATTAAATATGAAGAAGAAAATTCGGGAAAAAAAGATTGAATAGTATAAAACTCTTTCTTTAAACGAGATAATTAAGGAAAGAAAAAAAATTCTTAATAAATTCTACGATTTATTTCTTCACTTTTCTCACTTCCTCCCACCTCCTTCCTTACCTTGATCTTTAAATGGGAGGCTTTTATTTTTCATTCAATATGATCGAGTTTTGATTTGTTTCCCATTTTGATTCTTAATAAATTGACATAAATGCCTTCTCAATTAACCATTCCGTTGTTTTTCTCCGCTGGTCTAACTCTCACCCATACCCGTAATTCAATCTTCAATTTCAAAGAACAGGTTGCAAAATCAACATGATCGAGTTTTGGTTTGTTCCCTATTTTTTTTTCGGTTTTTATTGTTCCACACATTGATTTCTTATATTCTTGAATTTTATGGACTTTTATTCTATTAGTTCAATCATTTTTATTGTTTTGATTTTTTCTTGTGTACGAAAATTATTTATGATCATATATCCTTTCTCATATGTACTTTCTATCATAGTGGATGTAGAATCAGTTACCTAATATTCCCTTTTTATGCTATATTCATTGATGAAGCTGTCCCCTCATGTATCTAAGTAGGTTTTAAAATGATATTTGAAGATTAAAATAATCAACCATGTTTGCAACTCAAACATGTCGCTTTTGAGTGATACATCAAGAAGGCCTTTATCCCATTTGGTTTTGTTTGTTGGGTTTCAGATTTGTGATATGGTCTTATGGCCATTTGTTTGGTGCTTCATGTACAACTTGCTTCTGATGGATTGGATATAAAATTACAATACCAAAAAAAGGCTGGTAATGACTTCCATTACCTTTGATATGGAATGCTTCACTTTTTTATGTGATACTTTGGTATCCTTGGTGATCATGTCTACAATGACCAATGCATCTGAGCCAGAATTTGTCTACTGACGTTCATCTTCTTCAAGTTCTTCATCGTCTTCTTCCTCTATTTTTGATCTTTTGATTGAATGCCTTTTTTCTTTAATATTTTCTTCCTCTTTGTTAATTTTTTATGCCTCTTAACTTTTTCGTGATTCCACAGGTTCACTACTAAAAAAGGGGCTTCTTCCAACTGTCATTTCCAACGGTTTGTTGTTGGAAATTTTCAAGTTTCTAACACAAAGCCCTTGGAAACCAAACCGTTGGAAATCAATGCATTGGAAGTTCAGATTCCAATGACCCAGATGAGAACCGTTGGAAATTCCAACGGTCAACAGTTGGAAAATCAACCGTTGGAAATTTCCAACGGCTGTAATTATTATTATTTTTTTTTGCGTTCCAACTGTCTAACTGTTTAGGCCGTTGGAAATATATTTTTTTTTAACATTGTTTTTTCCCGTGCTGTTTATTCCAATGCTTTTGTTTAAACGTCAAACTGCTACAGTCCAGATTATTGTATCATATATAGTCAAATATTTGAACTGATATTACATAAATATAGTTATAAATCCACAAAAACACATACACAAGTGAAATTATAAAGTCAGTCCATAAATGTAGTTATAAATCCACATAAAACATACACAATTGAAATTACAAAGTTCCATTCTCCTAATAAGTGTTTGTTTGTTGATAAACACGCAAAGTAGCCTGATATACCTGATCTAGTCTTCATTCGATCCCGAGGCATCTATATCATCTTCAGCATGCGCGGGCAGAGAAATGCTAACTGATTTACATATGTACTCCAGCTCAGCTCGTTGTCTCCTCTTAAGACGCTCCAGCTTTTGTTTATAATATGATGCTTGTTGTGTGGTATGCTTCGCTACCACTCGCTGTACTTGTTTAGTGAACTCTGGAGTCTGAGTGACATCAACATGTGCAACAGGAGTATTCCTCGGTCGTCGTCGTCCAACCACAACATGTTGTTCTGATCCAAGACCAAATACACACCCTTTCTTCCTACCACTAGCAGCTGCACTCATTATCGCAACCTCATCAATGTCATGTGGGCCTCATTCCTCATCCATTTGCTGCATTTGTTCCTCAATCTCAGTAGTTATCTTTACCTTCATAAGGGTAAAGATAGTTTATTAGTAAATTTATAATTAATGGTATGTAAAAGGTCATTTTATCTAGCATGATAATTACCGCCACTTCTGCAGTCCATCTATTAATGTATCCCTCGCTCTTTTTCTTATGAGTTTGTTGCATGACCTTGAACAAGCTAGGGTTCCTCTTCTCCAGGTCTTTTTTGCGCTACATTGGTTGTTAGTAAGATTAACATTATGGCACCATAAATAACTTGAATTATGTCTAAAAGAGGTTGATAAATTTGCCATTCGCTCTCGGTGTTCAGTAATTAAAATAGAGCCTCCTGCATAAGTAGCATTGCATCCACCAGTCGATTTAGAGGACTGCGATGATGATGTTCGCATTGTCTTACCCCTCACCGATCGCTCGTGAAACTCCGTTAATTCTTCCATTTCTGCAAACTATGCGTCGGTCATAAAGGATGCCCTTGCTCGCCGTTTGGCAGGACTTTTGTTGCAGCGGATGTCACCCAACGTCGATCAATAATGATTAGCCACCATCATATGCCAAATGCGATAAACCTCATTATGGTGAGTTGGATCCTACTCACATAATCCCTACACGTAAAATAAAATATAAGGAGTCCAATAGTTGCCAACATGATTGCTAAAGTTGAAATTGTGAGAACAAAGTGTAAACTTCAAATACGCGTCACCACGCCTGAATATCTGTTGGGCTTGCGCTCGTCCAGTCATGATGTCCCTTGAAGTGTGTGGTGAAGCATCTAGTCACCAACCGTGTTACTCTTGATGGAAGGAAGCTACATGGAGTACATATTCTAACACAATAAATATTGTTTTGAATGACATTATACATATTGGACATAACATAAACTATTAAGGTTAAAAATGGCATATTACTGTCATTTGGCTGTGTCTTTTTCATCAAGGCCGCAATACCATCATAACACCCTCTTGGTATGTGAGATTCTGTTTTAAGGTTTAACAAATGAACTGTAGCAGATAGTTCAAAATGCGTATCACATCCATCCCATAGAGGTATAGTTGCCGAGTACAATAAATTAGAAAACCGTCTAAAACCTTCATTAGGTTGTTCATCAACTTCAGTGAAATTATGATGGGAACTTAGTCCGACTGCATCATATACCATTCAAGCATATGGGTTTGCATTTGAACTATACTCAGCATGCTCATATCAATCACAATTATAAAACGGTTGATGCAAAAGGTCATTAAACGACTCCTCATAAGCTATCCAATTCGTGTAATAAGGCATGAAACCCCATTTATATAGATGAACTCTAACGTCATCACAATCCTTAAATCTTAAATTTTTATATCTCCTACACAGGCAACGTATTTTGTTTCCATCCATATGACCTAGATTACTACAGGCAAATGTTATGAATTGATCAACCCCTATCTCCAACTTTTCTTTGTACCCAACTCACTTGGGTAAAAAACGAGTACTATACATCTAACTACGTTCTTGTTCCATGAAGTCCTACCAATGCAAATTATATATATACCTTTATGACATCTAGAAAAGCATGAACAAATAAAATTAATTCAATAAATTAAAATGCATTAAAAATTAAATCCACGAATTGGATATATCAATAGCCAACATATTATTTTTAATTGCATGCATTAATATTTCACTCAATTAAACAATGTAAGTTAAAACTAACAATGCGTATTTAGGATTTAGGGTTTAGCTAGGGTTAATAGTACTTAGGTTTAAGGTTTAGGGTTTAGGGGAATTTAATTAGAGTTTAGGGTTTAAAGACTGTTTAGGCATATGGGTTTAGGGTTTTTATTTAAGGTTTAGTGTTAATGCTTATTACGATTAAGGTTTCCATATTTTATACATATATAAATAATTTATATATCCCTAACACATTAACTAATTTTGGTATTAATACATATTGTAAACGTGGATCTCCCTAATGAATTATCATCATCATCATCATCATCATCATCATCATCATCATCATTATTATTATTATTATTATTATTATTATTATTATTATTATTATTATTATTATCATTACTGTTATTATTATTATTATTATTATTATTATCATTACTGTTATTATTATTATTATTATTATTATTATTATTATTATTATTATTATTATTATTATTATTATTATTATCATTACTGTTATTATTATTATTATTATTATTATTATTATTATTATTATTATTGACATTTATTATATTAAAATTCAAACTTAATTAAACAAATTTATTTAAATATAACTATATTGTACCTTTATATTAATTCCAAAACTTAAAAAATTGTAAAAATAAATCCAATTAAACATTGTTAGTTAAACTAACAATGTACTAATTTTACATATAAATATACTACCCAATTAAACAATTGACGTTTTCACTAATTATATCCTAATTTTAAATTAATCCCAAAATTACAAAAAAATTAACAAAATGGACAAAAATTCCAAACTTTAATGGGTAACCTCAATACTTAACTTCCAACCATCAATAACTACAAATCACATACATTTAACATATTTCAAACCAAATTAACATTACATAATCCGGATTTAATGTAGTTTTCAGTAAAAAAAATTAAAAAAATGAAAAAAATAAGTATTAGACCAACTTACCTCAAATCCAATATTTTAATTCCTTCAAATGCATGGGAATGGCTTTCAATCTGGCACAACAAGAAAAATCTTGCACCATTATCATTATTGAACTTCAAATCATTAAAAAACCCAAAAATACGAAACGAAACTGAAAACAAAAATTAACAGAAACTAACCTGCAGATCTATAAGTTTGAGCCCCATATCCAACAGTGGCGACGTCAATCAAGCTGCCTTTACCGTGCGAGCCATCAGAAACGTGAAGTGTGTGCGTGTGGGAGAGGAAGAGAAAGGAAAAAGCAAGCACAGAGAGATGAAAGAGGGAGCAGAGCACGAAATGAACCAAATCTGGAGTTTGGAGTTGATTTAAATTGTTAGGCCGTTGGAAAAAAATCAAAACGATGCATTTTACTTAATGATTTTCCAACGGTCTAAGCCATTGAAAATTGAAAACAGATAACAACTGACTCTAATGTTTTCCAACGACTGAAACCAACAAAATAAGAAACGTTGCCATTCAAGTATTTTCCAACGGCTTAAGTCGTTGGAAAAAAACTAGTTTCCAATTGCTATAGCAGTTGGAAACACTAAGTATGAAGTCCTCATCTTAAGCGTATAGCCATTGGAAAAAGCATATCCATAACTCATTATTCAATTTCGTTATTGTTCCAATGGTTGGACCATTGAAATAGTTTGACCCTTGGAAAATATGCCGTTGGAAAAAATGGTTTTTTTAGTAGTGGTTGTCCCAGTTCTAATATTTCCTTTTTTGGATCTCTATATATAGCCAGGTAATGATGATTTTTCTAAACCTGGTAATGTGTACACAGTTGTTTCTTCTTATGAATTCTATATTTTATCGTTTCCTCGATTCCATGTCTGGTTCCTCCTGAAGTATTTTTATTTGCATTTCCAGTTCCTGTCAAGTCTTTCTCAACTTCCTTCACTGTTTCTTGAAGTTGATTATGCATTTCAGGTGGAAGTGGCTCACTTGCTGCAGGAATTCCTATCATTTTGATCTCAATGAGTTCCATTGCATCTTTATTATGGCTGTCAAGTACTACATCAGAACGATGGCAGGAGAAAAAAAAAATATCAGTTCGCCATTCATTCTAAATATTGCTTCATGTTTTATGAAATTATAATCATTTAGATTGAGTTCTTTTAATATTCTATGTATATGTTGTCTCATTTTTTGGATTCTATCTGTCACGTGCCACACTGAATTTTTATACTTGATGATATTATTTGTGTGTTAACACACTATTTCAAATTATTTGGTGGAAAGCTTTAACACATTATTTCAAATTATTTGGTGGAAAGCTTCTATCTAGTGTTGTTTAAAATTGCACAGAGGAGGAAAGGACCAGTAAGCCAATGTTCCATGTTTTGCTTTATTAATTAGACATATTCTACAACATTTGTCTCATTAGATTTAGGGGTCAATAGTTATTTTTGTTAGGTGTTGATTAAAATATTCAACAGACATTCCTGTTTTATTAAAATTACTCCATTTGAAGATATGGAAAATAATGTTAGATTTGTGAATTATGATACACACACACACAATAGGAAATGATTCAGGATTAAATAAATATTTGATTTAATAAGTGCAACATGGAGCTTACATGTGGCAAATTTATCAATTAAGATAAGAAAATGAGCATTTTTTACACCAATTTTTCAGTAGTACCCATCACCCAATTTAGCCTTCAAACAAGCAGGAGAATTAAATTCAAATTTGATATTTGAAGCCTCATAAGGAAATCCATTAAGTTGACATAATTTTTCTAAGGATTAAATGAACATATAATAATAATTTTTTTAATTTATTCTCTATTTATATATATGAACATTTCATCCTCGTAAAAATTTTACACAAAAGGTAACATTCTTTTGCCCTTATTTATTTTATTTAGTACTCCCTCCGTTTCATATTAGCTGTCTCTTTTACATTTTTTGACTAAAATTTGAGTTGAATATATTTATATTAATATGAATTGAAAAAAATTCTAAAAAATGATATTTAGAAACTAGAATCTTTAAAGTTTCATTTTCATGTAAAAATTTCATATTTTTATAATAAATTTTAAGAGAAATAAAATCATAGATTAATTGCTATGAATAGTAAAGAAGACAGCTTTTGTGAAACAAAGGGAGTATAATTTTTTTCTTTTGTATGATTTCATCAATGCTCCCCCTTTAAATTAATAAGATTATATTTATGTTCTTTTTTAGGTTCTTATTTTAGTTTGTATATATAATATTTTTCTTTAATCATCTTCATCTGGACGGTTTGAATTTGAATTAGAATTTTTAATATTTGATTATCATTATTACCCACACTCATATCCATTTCTTTTGCTTGTAAGAAATGTTGGATCTTTATCAACTCATTATACTATGAATGAAAAACAATTTTATCAATTATTTTCATAAATGTGCTTCAAATCTAACCTTCATTAGTCTGGCTACATGCATGATCGATCAATTTAAGTGAAAATGCATAAAAACATGCATTTTTTGATGCAAATATCCTAATTAGGATAGCCTAATTGAGTAAATATTATAGTTGCTTTTATAAATGATAAAATTAGCTTCACTTTTAAAATAATATTTTTGTAACAATTAATATATATACTTTTTTAGAACTCAAATTAACTTGGAACCCTGTGGCAATACCATGTATATAAATTAGTTTACCGTAAATTTGTTAGAATAGCTATACATTTACTATAAACTAGGAAGAAATCTAGTATGTTTAATGCAAGCTGTCGTTGTTTTTCTTCTTTTTTCTGCAAATCTTGTACTAATTAAAATAAAACATCTTCCCAAAATAATTTGGATACACTGGCAAAAAAATATCTTCCTTGGGAAACAATTAAAAAAAATTAAAATAGTAACCTTCACATATATATTTACCATATCAAATAAATGATAAATAGAAAACATCAGTTAATTAAAGTTGAGATATGATTTTCTTCGGTAATTAGAGTTAAGATATGGATTGAAATGAGTTATGCAAATTACTCACTTACCTTTCTAAAAAAAATGCAAAACTTAGCTATATATTTGAAATTAAAAACAAAATGTTTTACCTACCAAATAATTGCATTCAATTAGTCAGAAAAAATAAATTGTAATAGATTCCATTTTGCTATGCGATTTTTTTATTATAAAACTACACCTTTTCCTTAAAATTTTGTATAAATTATATTTTAACACGTAAGTTTAGAAACCAACTCTCGCCACCCTAACATTTTTTACACCATTTTACATAAAATATTTCAAGTTTTTATTTATAACTATTGATAACTCTATAACATACTTATTATAAATGAAAATCGGTCTCTTTCACTTATTCACTTGAAATTAGCATAGGGTAATTCTTGGTTTTTGGAAATTGTGGTAGAATTGAAACCAAAACCAAAATATTTTGTGTAAAATTGTGCAACATTTTTTTTTTCCTGAATAAAGTGATTCTCTTCCTAAATACATGATGCCCTGAGTTTTGACATCAGGAAATTGCTTAGAAAATGGGAAAATTGACAATAAAAAACAATATTGGCAAGACCTTTTTTGCTTTAATTTTGATACCCCATCTTGAGGTATTTTATAGTAGATTTACATAAATTATAATTTTATTTCGTTAAAAAAGTTATATTTTAAATAATTAGTGTATTAATTAGGGAATGATGTGAGTAGAATCAAGTATAGGGTATGATTAATTAAACCCATATTTTCCCTAAACTTTACGGGTAAAAGCGAGTTTTGATTTGAGCAGCGCGAGTTGGCGGGTAGATCCTTTTCTTGGCTCTTTTTCTAAAATGAAGTTTATATGAAATCATATAGTATTTGTAAAACTTGTGACTAAAGGCAACAAACTATTATTTCAATTATAAAAAACAGTGAGTGCTAATTTTTTTTATCACTTGAATAATAAGAATTCGAATTTGCTACATGTGAGGAAGAGATGGTAAAATGGAATTTTGATACAACTAACACCATAGAATTATGAACAAACAAAGATTAATGCAATATTTTACCATTTATTGACAATAAAATACTAAAATCAATAAGCGGGGAAAAAAGTTTATGCCATGTTAGTGTAGCAGATGATATTATTTATAGCAATTATTCATTAATTAGACATGTAAAGATGGTTTTATTATAAAAGTTTTATCATGCACAAAGATTACCAATTACAATAATGAAAATTGCATCAAATGCGTCATCAATTCATAAATACAATATTTCCCTGTATACAACACTAAAGCATAATTAATCACCACTTCCGAGACTCTAAGGGCAAACTGAAAGACCAATAATTGGTCAGCCAAGAGCCAAACTATCTCCCGGCAAACTTCGAGCAGCTCAATCTATCAAAACTGGGGGCAATTTCTTTATCCAGTTGATGAACCAAATTAGAAGGAAACTGTTGTAGCAAATTTGTCTCCTCAGAACTCGCCTCACATGTAAAGCAATAGGTTGGAAATAGTGTGAATCAAGAACAACTATTGCATAGCCTAAATCCAATAATCTAGCAAGACATTTGACAGAAATAGCAATTAAAGAACACATTGCTAGCTGGCCAGATTGACCAAAGACGGGAGAAAGGGAAAACGATTATTATTCAAAATAGAAAATTAGATACAAATGCATGCAAATTATGAATCCCTTATGGGTAAAATTTTTATTTGTGTATATATAGCACAATATCTTGAATGGAAACCCAAAACCTTTCCATTAACAACGGATAAAAATAAATGCGTAAATCAAATACCTTGACCTGTATATCTCTTTGTCAATGGATGAAATGTTCTAAGCGTAAGGACTCTTGAAAAAAAATCGTAAGTCAAATTTTAGTTAAGTTTTCAGATTATAGAAGGAGATATTTTTTTTTAAGTAATAAATGCATAAAAAAAACGTAATTAGGTAAGGAATGTAGTCATAATTAGTTTACAAATATATATTAAGTATAATATGAATAAATTCGGCAACAATTTAGGATTTAATCTATAAATAGATATGAAAGCAAGATCTTTGGTTATATGGTTATTTCATATATTTTTAAAATTTGAAATTAATTATACATATGACACCTGTATAGTCCGATTAATGATTGAGTGTCACGTGGTGATTTTCAAAATTACCCCTCATAAAATATACATGTTAGACGCTAAGTGGTTTGCTGTTTGACTTCATCTCATTTAACATGTATTTACAATATTACCTAACACCTTGCAAACATAACACGTGTCTATTATTTATCTTAACATAAATTATTTTTTATTCCATGTAACCCCACGTTCCCTAAATTTTCGTTAGACTTTTCTTTTCGCGTACACTAATCTTTTTTTGAAGCCACGTTCCCTTTTCTCAGTTAGGTTCTACAGTTCTTTTAGGTAGTTACAGGCTGACATGTCAACCCATATCCTCAACCACTAGGAATTTATCGCCCTTATCCACTAAACAATTAACCACTATCAAGCGTCAGTTGCAAAATTCAGTGATCGATTTGCCGGATTGAGTGATCGAGCTTCGGTGGTTTGAGTCTCGACTATTAAAACTGACGGCTGGCTGTGGACGGTGGAGTGGGCGGCGGCGGTCATGGGCAACGCACTGAGCAATGGCTTTGCTGACGGAGTCCTACCATAAGTTGGTGGTGGGGCAGAAGTGAGTTTCAGCGGCTGGAATGTACGTCGGAAGCCATGGGTATTGGCGGTGGAGAAGGCGACGGTGGTTAGGCGTCATCTAGATGTGAGGAGTGACAACTTGGTAAACAACGAAGGCTTCTCCAAAATCAAAACCTATGGCTACCAGTCAAACAGGCCAAACTAACAACCCACGCTGCCGCTGCTCCTTACTGAATCGCAACTGCTAGTCTTTTTTTAATTTGCAGAATCAATTTACATCCATCTGTTATAAGCTTCTGCTTTCTGCAAGGCAAGTAGGAAGAGGAAAACGTGGCTAGACAGCAAAAATAACATCATTTCTTCTTGGACCAAGCCTAATTTCTGGCCTAGATGTTGCTACTGCTCATTATATATATATATGTATATAATAGATAAACTTTTAGCGTTAAAATTTTAAAAAAATTATTTAAAAGTAGCTAGCTCTTAATTTTTAATTTTAGCAGTTTCATCTTCACCATTAAATAAATTATTCAAAACTCTAATACTAATCATAAAAATTGTTCTTAAATGAGGTCATTAATCTCACAATTTGTGACTTAACTTATGCATCATAGGTGCATAACAGTAATTGTATAAGATGCAAGTCTCTAAATTGTTAGGGACCAAATAAGCAGTTGGAGAATTTCCAACGGCTGTAGTAATAATTTTATTTAAGGGGTTAAATGAATGCATCACTTCAAGTCTAAGGATTATTTAAATTAGTTTTTTAAAAATCCAATGGTGTCAATTAAGTTTGCTGTAACATAAAAGGTACCCCTTACCAAGTAATTAAATAGTAGTTAAATTTTCTTTGAAGTTACCCCAATCCAATGGCAATTTGGTGTGTTAATTACTAGTTTTCTTGATTGATGATTATCTTAATGACAGCACTATGTGTTATTGGTACAAGTTAACACCGAATGTATTCATAACTATACCATTTATTGAAAGCACAAGTAACTAAGTGTGTGTTCTTCTCTGGTGTATGAATCAGATGACATGGACTTTTCAAAGGATTACAACAACCATTTTTCTTACTACCTCTGCATATATTATCTTTGGAAGTAAGTTTCCCGTATTAGATAAGAAAGTAATTAATTAATCATAGCTTCTTTTCAAGCCTACAAGATTTTAATTTCTTCCTTTCTTGGTAAAAATAATTTTATTAGTAGGATCATTCTATGGTAAGTAGCATATATGTTTGTGTATGGTTAACTAACTGATATCCAAAGTATGGGTGGAATGTCCAAGACCTTTAAAGATTGACGAACTTGAAACCAGAGATAGGGTTTTGGGGCCTTGAAGTTGTGTGTCCCGGGAACCTTTCTATATTAAGTTAGTAAGGGCTCAAGAAAGGTTGCTAGCTTAGTGAAAGTTTTAATTCTATAAAGATAACATACCTTACCTTCATGTTCAGGAGGTCTCCTATAAGACCAGCATCCTTGTGATCATAGGGGAAAGTTCCCCTTGTTATGTGATCACCCCTGTGATTCAGGGGGTCCCTCATTTATGCATTCCTAGCCTTTAATGACCTTTAACACTCAACATGTTTGTCAATTATCCAATGGGATCCTCACGTAGGGCTTTGCATGTTCATTTTTAACAAGCCTTTTAGCTAGTGGATTAAAGCATAATAAGGTATCAATGAGCACGCCTAAACTAAAAATAGAGGGAATGAGTTCCTTACATTTTCAAAATTTAGAAGTGAATGGGCAGTTCTAATGAAGTTCACACATATTAGCTCAGGAACGGTATAGGGTGTAATTTCCAACGTAGTCATAGGATCAAAAGCCCAAAATTGCCCTCAGGCTTATATTTCCTAATCTAGTAACAATTTGTCTTTTTTTTTTTTTTCTTCCCAAAATCTCTTTTTTATCCTTTGTATCATTTTTAGAATCCATTTGTCATAAGTTGCTAAAAAAAGTCATTAGACATTATCTCCAAGGAAAGAGTTCATCTTTTCTAGAATTTCTTCAATAAAACTAGTGTTTTTCTAGTTTTTGTCCTGTTAGACTGGGTTATTGGCACCAAATGCCGGTGTGGTGTTACCTTTCACCATAAACTATTGATACATGTTGATGTTTAGGGATGACATCTGCTGGAGGGAAGACTACTGTTAGAACTTCTCAACGGGACAAGGTTCTGAAACCTTTAGAAATTTCAGATGCCTCCTGATTTAAGGGCACTGTGACCCCCAAATTCTTCGGTCTTCTTTACAAGGATGACTTTCTCCTTTTATTCATGAGACTAGTAATCCTCGAGTCTCAGGATGAAGCTTATTTCCTTGGGGACCTGTTTACAGTTTTTGCCAACCAGTGTTAGATTAAAATTAGGTTTCCATTGTACCCCTCATGAACCAGTTGTGCAGTCATTTTCAATTTCCTCCTTCTAAATTAGTTCCCAACGTTTTCCTGTACTTTTATGGGGTCTTACTCGTGTGTTAACTTTTGAGGACCATTTTCTTCCTTAAATCCTCTTTCTTCTTCTACATAACCCTCATAGAACCACCCTTATGATTCTTTAATTTAAAACACAACTCTTTCACTATAACCCTTTTTTCCTTTGCCATCTTTACCTCTAAGAGTTAAAAAGACTAGAACAAGAAATACTTATATGTGAAATTTGAGGGCTATATGGATTTTTCCTTAGAATTCATGGATAATCGTATGCATAAAATCATTGAACCCTCGGAGCTAGTTGTAGGATGTGAGGCTTTTAAGATTAAGAAAAAAGTAGTGGAATATCTCCAAAATGTGGTGGATGATGACAAGAGGTGGAGATTGTTCCTCTTCTATTGACCGTGCCTAAAGAAGACAACCTTCCAAGCCTTTGGCATAGTCTATACTTGTCTTAGCAAGCACAACCTTAACCTTTGGTTCCCTAGGATACAGGCTTCGCTCATTAATTCCTTTATTACTGGGGTGCTCCTTTGAGGTAAATACAACTATTTTCCCATTGTCGTGCATTATTTTGTAGCATTAACCTCGTATTTTATTGTTGTAGACATAGGCCAATCCACTATTGGATGCCCTAAGAAGAAGATAGACATTGTTACACTCTTTCTAAGGTGCCAAGATGTCCCTAAAACAAAAGGAACGACTTTACTAGATGGCTTCTATAACTTCCGTGGTGATGACAATACCACTTTGTCAACATGGCATGTGGGGCCAAAAGGTAGAGGACCTTCGTTCCATCTAGTTAAGATGTAATGGAGACTCCCGATGACTTTTCTTATTCTAAGCAGCCTGAGGTGGATGTTAGAGTCATCATTCACTTAGTGGTTCCTCTTTGTTCCTGCCTTCTTCCGTTAAGGGGCCTTTTAGGTGACTCCAAGTACTCAATTCTATTGTTAGTCACATATAGTTCCTTATCATTCCTTTTTTTTTCTAAATTAGGGTTTTAAGTTGTTGCTTGGTTTTATTTTCTCTGTATTTTGTAAGTAATGTCGCTCATCCAACTCCTTCATTTACCCCTCATTCTTTGTGGGGGTGTCTAGTTGACAGAGTACACATAGGGCTCTTATGTCAGTTTCTACCCTTATTATTAATTCCTCCAATTCCACCTTGGTTGTCCTCCATTTTACTGCTTTTGTGGCCAAGCACCAGGAAGTCCCTTTGCTTCATAAGGCTTAAGGGGCTTCATTAAGATAGGCCACTACTAAGGCCCTTGCGAATCCGCACCTAATCCTTAGGGTGCGCGGCCAATTCTAGCCTGTGGTGCTAAAATAGCAGGGTTGCAAGTTCCAGGAAGTTAACTTTACCAACGAGGAGTTTCCTTGGACCTTTAATTATGTATCTTAGAATAAGGGTCCATCTTGAATGATTATAGGTGCCTTTACTGGGTCTTGGAAGAGCTTCCTCTAACTAGGGACCACTAGAAGATGGCAGAGAACCTAAAGGACCCAACAAGGTGGTCAAAGTTGCTATCAGGCAGCATTTCTAGGTGAGTCTTGTGAGACCTTTCTTTGCTGTCTTATTCACCCTTGATTTGAACAAACTATTTTTAATGCCTCAAATCTTCTCCTGTCCTGAGTGGCATTTCTAAAAAGGTGGAGAATGTGATGAAATCTAACTAAAATCTTTACCATGTGAACCACACATTGGAGAAAGTAGCGGCCTCCCTTAAGGTGGTGACTACCCAATTGGAGAAAGAATAAGACTAGCTAAAAGATAGGATTCTAGACTAGGGCAAGTCTCTCTAGGATCAGACAAAAAGAATGTCTTGTTGCTAGAGGAAGAATAAGGAAGAAGTAGGAGTAGAACACATTGACAATCAATAAGTAGAAGAAAAAAAGGGGTTCTAGAAAGAATTTGGACTTCATAAGTTGCATAAAAGCAGGAAGGTTGACAATTGTAGGAAAACATTATGAGTCAATTAAGAGGAAAAAAATTTAAAGTCATTTGCACAACTGGTTCATGAGGAGGTGCAATGGAATCCTTAGTTCGGCACGGCAAAGGTTGGCAAAAATTGTTTGTTGGTCTCCAAGGGAACAAGTCATGTAATGGGAGCTTGGGGTATCTAGCCTCACAGATGGAAGGAGAAAAGCATCCTTGTGCAGAAGATCGTGGGATCTAGGGGTTACTGTGCTCTTAAATTAAAAGGCATTTGAAAGGTCTAGGGGTTTCAGAATCTTACCCCTTCACTAACAAACGTCAACACATATTAGTAGCTAGTAAGGAAAGATGACCCTTTCACTGACATTAGGTGCCGGTGACCTAGGTCGGCTAAACGAAAACTAGAAAAATAAAAGTTTTATTAGGGATATTTTAGAAAAAAAATGAAATCTTACATTTAAGAGAGGCTTAATAACTATTCAATGACTCGCAATAAGCAGATTCTAAAAGTGATAAAAAAAATGCGTAGGAAATTCTAGCATGAAGAAGAAATGGTTGCTAGATCAAGAAAGAGAAGGTTATGGTGTTTATATTTATGTTTTTAACAACAATTTTCAGTATTTTATTATATTCTTTAAATTATTGTTTTAGTGGTAATAATTTTTTTAACAATATTTGTATAAAATTTAAATATGTATTATTTTTTTATACTCATTGTAACTTGATATCCCTGGGCAATGCTAGGTATGTAAACTAGTTTAATATATCACACTGTCGTGCACCTGATGGGGAAATTAATTTACTATTTTTTAAAACTGTGCAACTAACATGCTACTAACATTTTTATATTTTTTAAATCATACTACCTGTATACAACTAACTTTTGTGTGACTGCCTATTATAGTCGCATAAATAACTGTGACCCACTACATGTGCAATTGAAATTTAATATTTTTTAAATTGTGCTACTGACATGCGACTGAATATTTCAGTCGCATAAAAGATTGTGGCCCGCACTTATGCTACTGACATGTGACTGAACTCTCATGCTACTGACTTTCAATTATATAAATTAATCGCATTTCAACATTTCTCTTACAATGTGACCATAATTTTGGGTGTTACTCCTCTAAGTCTCAAACAATTGTAACATATTATATTTTGAGCCGTGCCAAATTTTTGTAATATTAATACCAATCATCTTTATTTTTAAAACAAAAAAACAAATGTGACGTAGATGGCAATGTTATATTCAGCTTGATTTGTTTTCTTATGGAATGCTTGCATATTGGCAACTGGCAAGTCGGCACCGTATGGTCCGTAACTGAAGATGATACAATTTTGGGTGACATGGGTAACTTTAAATCTTCGACGATTATCCCGATGACAATTGGGTGCTATAAATCCCTTAATACCAATGTAATTATAACCACATCAGTTGATCAAAATAAAAAATATTACCATTTATATAATATAACCAAAGAAAAGAGGCGCCCGACAGAAGCCAGGTTGAGGTGCGAGGATATGGCGAGGGCTCTTCGGAAGCTTGCAACTATCATCTTGCTCATTGCTGCGTATATCATCTTCAAAGGTATGTCTATTTGCCTCTGTTCCTTCCCCTCTAGTTAGCTAATTTTGGTTTTGGATCTTTTATCTGTTTCTGTTCCTGTTTCTACGATCGGTTGTGTCCGGTCAGCGACAGCTATTTCCAGCATGGCCCTATATATGCTTCGTTCAGCGTCACCGGTTCCTGGCCTGCTCCCTGTAGAAGCTCCTAATCCATAAATCAATCAGCTTTTTAATCATAGAACTGACAGGAAAAGGCAACAACCAAAAGGGCTTTTCGCTGGGTATACACCGAATGGGAAAGGTTTCCTGGAACAAGAGAAGTGGAAGAACCGGAGGAGCTCTCCGGCCAGGCCTTTGCTATTGTCGAAGAAGAGAAGACCATCTCTCTCTCTCTCTCTCTCTCTCTCCTTGTTTCTTTTCAATTCACGCTCGCCCAGGAGGTTGTGATGTTCTCTCCTTACCCTCTCAGAACAAGTAAATCGTAACTAACTTCTTCTGCAGATATAAGATTGATGTTAGGGAAGTATTTAAGGACAAGGAATTTTCAGAGCAAATTAACGCAACATCTGGTGCCTCGGAGTCGGCAGTGAGGGCGAGGGATAAATAATTAATTAAGACAAGGCAGAAGATTGGTCCCAATTAAAATCACAAGTCACTCGCCCGGTCCGACAAGAACAATTGAAGATGGCAAACAATATTCATTGATCTCATAAGGAAGCAGCATCAATCACAGGTCTCTCTCTCGCTCTCTCTATCTCGCTCTCCCTCCCTCCCTCCCTCTGTCGCGCGCGCTCGCCCTATCTCTCTCTTTCTCTCTCTCGCTCTTTGTGGGGATGAAACTTGAAAGAGCTCGAAGCCTCGGAACGGAATGTTGCGGATTTTGGAAGTGAGAAGTTAATAAATAGTTGGGCTTGGGATAGCCTGTGTGTCCTGCAAGCAGTGGGCCTAATTGGGACTTTAGCTGCAGTTTTCTTAACTTTCTGGTAAATGATCCAACTCAGTAATTGTTGATATTTTTTTGTTTTTAAAGTAATACTCCATCTGTCTAAAAAATTTTGCTCCATTTATTTTTTGTAATTAATCTATAATTTTTTTATTTTTAACATTTTAATATATAAATATAAAATCTTTGTATATGAATGATAATTCAAAATATGTAGTTTCTAAATATATTTTTTTTTAATTTTTTTTAACAAACAATAATATAAATAAAATTGAGTCAAAATACGACAAAAAGTTAAATATATCAAAATTTATCAGATGGAGGGATTAGTTGATATTTTCTCTTTGTTGCAGTGGTACTGGTAGGTTAGATTGTGGACTCTAGTCTCAGTTTCTCCCATGGGTTGATGGGTGTTTTTTCTTTAATCAGCCAAAATAGTCTTACTGGAAAAAGAAAAAAAAAATCACTCTGTGAAGGAGTAAATATAATATATAGTAGTAGAAAGTGGTAGAGCGAGGCTAAAGAAAATGAAAGAATAGGCAAAGGTACCATTATCCCCCAATATTACAAAAGATGCAGCTAGCTAGTTTGATGATGGAGCATGCATGGAACCTGGGTCGAGACACAGACAATATATATTACAACAAGATGATGGGGAGCAAAATACAATCAGAGCTGTCACCTAGGGGTAGTGGAAGTGGAAGTGGACTGACTTGACCGACCAATTCTTTCTAGAAAAAAAGTTAGCTGCACCTCGATGTAAAAATGGGGCCCCTCGAACCCATTTGACACAAGACCGAGCTAGATGAAGCTAGCTGCACTTAACATTGATCAGATGGAAGGAAAAAATGTTGTGTATTCCAAAAGCTAAATCCCACATAACATTAATTTTGTGATTTGAAGTTAATGGTTATGGATTTGAAAGAAAACCAGTTAATCTTAGCTTAGAGGTAGAATGATATATTATATTCCGTAAAATAATTAAGATTTATACCAGACGTCGTTGTCGATGCATTCTACTACTTATTTCACATGTTACAATTAATAAGAAATTAAGACATATTGGTAATTAATTAATTAGTTAATGACCGCAGTCTCTCTTTTTAAATTGGCAGGAAGCTTAGTAATTCCAAAATACGTCTGTAACCCACCAATACCTATGCCCGGCTGTGAGAATGAAGCTTGTGAAGCCGCGTGCAACAAGGACGGCATCCACATCTGCAAGGATTCTAACACCTGTTGTTGCTCCCTGCAAATACTTCCCGGTATGGTTTATAACTTTATGTTGGCTAAATTTCATGAGATAACTAATTTTCAATTTGCATTATTCTGTTTTCACCCCGTAAGTTAGTTCTATTTTGATCCTAAATCTTTTTAAAACATTTGATATTAGTCCCCTAATAGATGGAGCCGATTATCAGAGTAAATATCCATCATTAACTTTTGATATTTTTATCTAAATTATTAGGTAATTGTCTTTCCATAAATCTAAATTTTTTAATAATTTTTTTAAAACTTAATTAATAGACAGTTTAAATCTTCAATTTTTTTTTTCTCTCCTTAAACGCAAATTAAAACAATCTTCTTCGTTGGAAGAAATTAGGTTGTGTGTGACACATGTGCTTATGTCCGTCTAATTTTAGTAGCTTCTTTTGATAAATATGGTATGAGAGAAGACTATGGAAATCAGTGATCTCAACTATTCTTTTGATTCTATGCAGGTCAAAGCCTGACACACACACATATTAGTACATGATCACCTAACTGATTCTATACTTAGGTCGGTCATAACAACTTCAGTCAAGGGGTCTTAATTAGTGCTTTGGATCTCTATAGTGTGATGATGACTGTTACAAGAATTCTTAGAATGTTAAAAGTTGTGTATTTTTGTTTTTGTTTGTTTTTCTTTTTCAAAAGATCATGATTGAGTTAAACTTGAAGCAATAAGTTGAAGGAAAAACTACAAAGACCCCTAAGGTTATCTCTGACCAATTAGTCCCCTCTTATTTTGGTATAAATATTTTCTAAAATATGTGTAACCTTCAATATTTGTCCCATGAGTCAGACAGTTTTTATATATATATATATATAAGTAAAAAACATTAGTATAAAATTTATAAAATACATAAAGGATTCAAAACATATTAGTATTATTTTTAAATGTATAAATAATTATGGATATATGAAAATTTGTTTAGTGTTTCAGTTTTGGAATTGAGTTGAAAGAGGAACTGATTAATTGATCCAAAATGTATGGTCGAAGTAATTTTTATAGAAGGAAAAATTTTGGGGCACATGCACTTGTTAGATCTATAACTAATTTTTAATTAATTTGTGGTTGAAGCGGAAATTTCCCAAAAATTAATTAAAGGCTAATCATCACACAGTGGCGTTGCACTAACTTTTTCTTCTAGCTACTAAGATTTGGAAGCATGCATAGTGGTCGATGAAATTAATCATATATACTGTATTAATTATACGATATTTTTATTTGAATTGTCAGGATCTGAAGAAGAAGAATATGCTCCAATGGACGAGGATGATCTGATGACTGAAAGCACTCATAGCAGTGATGAAAAAGAATATCCATATGCCCCAGGGAGTGGCACAGCAGGACCTATAGCTATGGATAATGTGGGTGGAGAAAATGACGACTCGGGACCCTCGTACTATGTTTATAGTGTCGGTAATAGTCCAGTTGATAGCCAGACAAGTGAAACGTATGAGGGAGACTGCATATTTGGTGATCCCACAAATAATCAGGCCTGCGAAACAGCTTGCAAGGGGGAAGGTTTTCGATACGGAGCGTGTGACCAACAAGGACAATGTGTGTGCTACATAAAAGAATTAGCTTAGGTACCTCATCAAGTACGTGAAGCTTGTCTTCTTGTCACTCAACTCAAGTTATTATCCACCTAATTCACTACTTATATGATCATACTAATTATATAATCAATATATATATATATATATATATATATATATATATGTATTAAGAGATCGATATATGTGTGTGTGTGTGTACTGAATCTTATGAATTAATGATTAGTTTCCTCTAGGCCTAAATATACAAATGGCTTCTAAACTTGTCTAACTCGAGCAAGTTAGTCCAAAACTTAGTACTCAGTTAAAAATTAGCCTTCCAACTTTGCAAAATTTGGTGAGTTAGTCTATTGCATGCTATTGTTGGCTGACGTGATTATGGGCTGTTAGTGTGATGTTCACAGATAGCCCCCAAACAGGATGTAGCTGTGGTTGTGGATGTGGGTGCTTGTGTGGCATTTAATTTGGGAAAGAAGGGAATATTGGTCAATGTGAGTGAGACTCTAAATTATGAAAATTATATATTAAAATTACATAATATTTTACATATTGAAATATGTAATTTAAAATATTTACTTATATACATATGATTTGAAATTTTCATTATTTTTGAGAAAATAACTACTTCAAATACTAAAGTAATTTATGGCAACAAGTACATAGGTAAATTTTATGGGGTCACTAATGTTTAATCCGTAAGGCCCTATAACTAATCTATTTAAGATGAAATAAAAAAGAAAATTAGATATATATATGGTGCCCCCATGAAAATTATCCCATATATGTATTATCCCATATATAATCTTCAAATATATATTCTCTTTCAATATCCATGAATTATGTGAGTTAAATTTCATCCCAAACTTTTGATTAGTCTCTCGTTCTAAGCCAATTTAAAACATTTTAATCTACTCCCCAATAGCTGCAATTCATTAACACAACCAAAAGTTGTTTCACAATAAGTATAAATACTATGCACAATCATTGAGTTAAATAACGTGGTATACTATACAGCCGGTAAGCGATATATGGTATAAATTTTTTCATATTTTGTTATTTTATCACGCAGTATATTGAGGTATTTAGCATTATTTTGCATATTACTCACTCTTTGTGTACATTTTATCCAAAAACTGTAATATACCACAAATACCGGAAGGTATGTATAGTATTTTATTTTTTTTAGATGCATGTGAGATTTTTTTTTGTCATTTTACATCAAAATATCATAAATATATAAAAAAATTAAAATATAATTAATATACATATCATAAAATAAATATTTACTTTTATTTTTTTCTTACTTTTCTTAGTTAACATAAAAATTTAATAGTTACTTTAAGCCACCTAGAAACTGAATGTGATATTAGAAAATGTATTGTTATTATTAATGTATTTTTTTTTCTCTTATATCAATAAACTAGTTTCTTTCTGAATATTATTTTTTTTGCACTATATATATATAACATTTTTTTTATGTTTTTGGTATTAAAAAAATATCTTCTATCATATATATTTTATTTATATTTGACAAATTATGATGAGAAAAATTAGAATATATATAAAATTTGTAAAAAAATTATTAAATTTATGTCATCTTAAAATAATATTCTAACATTTATTTTTTTGCGAAAACGGTAACGGTTTGCGATGCGGTATAACTTAAAAATTTGGGATGAGATATACCTAGTGGTAATGGTATTTAACACCTTATGCACAACAACTATTTCATATATAGGAAAATTGATCATGCAAAATTTTTTTAATTATAAAAAAATTATTTCCCGGTTCAAATTTCTTTGAGAAAAATTACCATGCATTTTAAAATAATTTTAAAAAATTAATTTTACGTAGACATAATTAGTCTGAATTAATAAATTTCATCTACTAAGGGAATAATATGAAATATGTTTAACTTACATAAAATATGGTACTCTATCTTTTTTCCTCCATCACCACCAAATTAAAGCAAATAATAGTCATCTCATTCACAATCCACAGCTACATCAACCAACAATAATATATAATGGACTAACTCGCTACGTTTTGTAGAGCTGGGGTGCTAACTGAGTTTTGCATTAACTCGCATGAGTTAGTCAAGTTCAGGGGTCATTTACATATTTAGGCCTTTCCTCACTTATCCTGAAAAATTAAATCCATACAGGCCGGCCCAAACAGTGATGTTGTCTGCTCTTCCCTTCTTTAAGTATAGAATTTTCGGTCTAATATCTATTTTCTTCTATGATTCATTACTATTACTATTTTTAATTCCTTTTCTCCAAGTGGTGTATATGTTGCTGGAAGGATCAATTAACATAACGAGTTTGTCGTTTGACGTACGATATACCGATAGTTCTTTTTATCAGAACAAAAAGGATAAGCATCAAAGATAATGGATTGTGGATTACAGAAAAGGAGACTGGTAAAGTAAAGGGGCAAGAATTTTGTTGCGGATGGATGGAGATGGCATTGGCAGCTTTGGATTTCACCATCATTGTGTTAGAATGCCGCTCTGATATTTAAACCAAGTAAAATTGTCTGAATAATGAGTATATTAATACAAATGAGAGATTAGAAGCTAAGGGTTATACTAGTAAAGCAAAAATATCATACATTCAAGGGTCTCTTCGTTGTAGCAACTCTGACAGGAAAATATATATGGAAAAAGAGCGTTGAGGGTTATCAAGATCGATGCAGCTTTGCTTCTGCCAGCAAAATATTGATCGAAGATTTGAAGTTGATCACAGCGATACTACAATGTAGCAATATCTTCAACACCATTATCGGTAGTTCTGTCACACCCAGTAAATTATAGGTATTTCATATGATATACTGCATTTTATACTGTTACTATTTTTGTATAAATTTATTATTTTAAGATGAAAAACATCCAATATATATATATATATTCATATTTTTATATGTATTCTAATTATTTTTACATAATTGTCCTAATATAAGTTAAATATATAAAGTACGAAAAGCGGTAACGAAACAAAGCAAAATTACTCTTTCATTTGTCATTTTATATATGTCTATTAATTATATTTTGGCATTATATGCACGTGTGTGTGTGTGTGGTACACTAATGTATAAATAAAAAAGAAAATATTTCTAACTCACAATATGTGGTACACTTGCGGTCAATGCGGTCTATAAATTATCCAAAGTAATTTAAAAATTAGCAGTAATCGGTATACCTATGATAAGTGTAGTATATTGTGGTATACCGTATGATATTCCAACACGCTGTGATAGTCTGTATACCCCAGTATTTGATTCCATGGAAGGTAAGAATAGGGATGTCAATTTCGATCCACACTCGTGGGTACCTTATTATACTCCACCTAATGGGTAGGATTTCTATTGTAATTGTGCAGGTTTGAGTTTAGTTCAGGTAATTTTTGTAGATGTATCCATCAGGTATGGGGACAGTTTGGGATTAAAGTCTACCTAGCTGGCACCCTCGCAACAAGTAATTTATGATGTTATTAAATTCAAAGTCTCTAAAAGTCATGAGCTCATCCCTGTTTCTACTACATTTTTTTGTTGCCCATCTTATCCACAACAATCTCTTGTTTGTTGTGAGCAATTTGTTATGCTTCATTTGCTTTTACAGGCCTAGACTTTTGGAAAGCAAACAAAATAGTAAGTTAGCGTTATTAATTTATTTTTTATTATGTGAATAATTTATCAGGGTATTGTGGGTATTGCCGATTTATTGGCTTCTACAAGCCATTTGGTGGTGATAAGGGTGCAGAAGCTAGAGGTGGGAGATAGGTTGACCTGACCCGGGGCTGGCTAGGCTTGAGTTTAGGTCCTAAAGGACCGGACACGGACCAGATTTAGGTGGTTCGGTCCCGAGCTGGTCCTTACTCGGTCTCTAGTTGCTTCTTACCTGATCTTGGGCTGGTTCTGTGCCAGACCTAGCCTGGTCCAAGATTTTTTATTAAAAAATTAATTTAATTTAATGAATTAATTTTTGATTTAATATTTGTTTTAAAGAAAAACACCACCACTGGTTTAATTTTTATTAAGTAAAAAAATCAAACGACACTTACAACTAATTGGAACATGTCTTACATCTTGAAATGGAAAAATGTTCTAAAAATTATCAATATTAAAACTTATGATTTATGCTTAATAGTATATTCAGATCAAATAAAAACTGAATGTAAAAAGAAAAAGAATTCAAGCATCATCATTGGATACTATCCTGTCATCGAAACTCTTTTGGTTTTACTTTCGGAATGCAACAAGCCCCCAATCTCAGTTGCATATGCTGACTTGCACTGCTTATGGCATCAATCTTGATTGTTTATTTGATATTACCTATTTCCTTACACTAAATGCTGCCTCGGATGCCACGGTAAAGATCGGAACTACGAGAATCTCCTAGATGATGATTAACAATATTAGAAACCTTAATTTTTTTTGTTTTCACCTTTCCAATATGTTGAAGTCACTTGGCTTAAACGATGTGTTGAGGTGGTTATCAACCTCAGCTAAACCTGAAGTCATCAGTTGGGGACGTTTGAGCATTAGGAAAGCTAGGTTGAATCTTAATGAGATTGATCTTCTAGGATGCTCAGTTTGAAGAACTTCGGATCTTACCTTACCCAAATCTCTTTCACAATATAACTTATACAAAAAACGCAAGTGCTCAAAAGCAGTATCAAACATAGCCAAAACATTTACATGGGTCATTTCTAAATAAGTATAATTGTAGCAACGTGATTTTTAGGAGTCGCCACCAATCAGTTTTCCTAGGTCGATTGGATATCTGAAAAATGGTTTACGAGAGATTCTAAGATCGTGAGTCGGTTACGCTAAAATAACCCTATTAAAGCGCCCGGGAATTAGTACCATAGGGTTCAGTTTTATCTTTTCCTAACCATTTATTTCTTGATCTAATCTTTGATTTAAAGTAATTTTTATGAATTTTATTTAATTTTTAATTCCAAACCAGGGATCTTATCAGACCAATCGAATATGAAATAAATAATCCGTCTCGGGATTTTATCAAACCAACGAGAACGGACATTTGAAAAATAAATGTCAAGTACTAAAAATATAAAAAGAGTTATCTTCATTTGATTTCTTGCTAATGTCTAGATAATGAGAAAAATAAATAAAATCTAAGCAATTAAAGAACTAATCATTATTTATTCTAAGATACATTATGAGATCCTAAAACTAAATTGCATAATCCTAAAGTTAGTTAATAAAAATAAAAGATGACTGAAGTAATTTAAGAAAATAAAATAGAATAAACAAAAACATACTAGGTGAAATTAATGACTAAATTTAATGGGTGCCCAAAACAAACAAACAAAAAAAGAAACAACAAAAAAAAACAAAAATAATAAACTTAAACTTGCTGTCAATGGCCTCTCTGCAAAACAGAAGAACGTTAGTGACTCATAAGAATAAAACAAAAAATCAAAGGGGGCTAAAGGGGAGTTTTACTAAAATTATGGGTCAGTTATGGGTTCCGGGTTTGGAGGCGTGGGTCGCGACGGATCTTTTTAATTCCTCACCCTCTCAGGCGATTTGGGCGGCGAACGGCGGAAGGCTCGAGGGTTACGGCGAAAGACAATGTCCGGCAAGGATCGACACGTCGGGCGAGGACAAGTAGCTACCGGAGACGGACGAGCTCCACTCCCCTTCCGATTCAACGTGAACGGCGGTGAGATGGGGGGATTCTGGACTCGGCGGCGACAGGGGGCGACGCTGGTGAAGCTGGAGACGTCAGGAGAATGGAGGGAGAGAAAACTGGGGCGTGAATCGGTGATGGCGGCAGAAGGAAAAAATTAGGGTTTCTGGGAAGAAGGAGGAGAGATAGGGATTGAAGGCTGCAGTTTTCCCTTTTCAAGACTAGAGCTTAGGGTTTCAAATTCCTCTCCTTTTTCTCTCGAAATCTGAGCCATATTTATACTAGTGTGGGCTTAAAACGTGGTTAACACTGTTTTTAGAGTTTAAAATCCATCCAAATCAAATTTGAAGAAGTTTAGTCTAATTAGGATATAATCTGATGAAATTACTAGTTTCAGTCCAATAAAACTCCCAATCTGCCTATTCTGCCCTAAATTCTGTGCGAATGTCAATTTGACCCAAAACTTTCAGGAATTGTCAGATTAGCCCAAAACTTTGCAAAAACCCCAGATTTTTCCTAAAATATCATAAAATCGCTAGATTTGGCTCAAACTCTCTAAAATTGACAGATCTGCCCCAAACCTTTGAATTTTGCTCGCCCGTTTTCTCCCAAACTTTTTCTTTTTGCCCAAATTGACCCCACAAGGCTTTTAAGACTCCAAATTTGTGCCTAACTAAATTAATTCCTATCTTTACCTTAAATGATCCAAAAAAATAAAAAAATACCTAAAAAAACTAAAATGTCCCTATAAAAAAATCAAAATGCTTCTAAACTAATTTTTCTAATCTAAAACTTAGACAAAAGTCAATGCCCGGACAAAATTGGGTGTCAACAATAATAAATGTCATCAAACAATTTGGTTGCACTCGTCATTTTTACATATGGATCAAGCAAAGAAGTAACTAAAAAGAGGGGGAAAATATTTTTAAAATACTAAAGTCACTTAGCTTGCATTGCTTCGACCGTCGATTTCAAAAACTCATCATCTTTAAACTGATGTAAAGCATATATAATGTTCACTAAATGAAGCAAAATTTGATAAATAGTTGAGTAGTAAACACCGAAGAAAACTTTGGTTGCCTCATAAAAAAAATTTAGCAATTCACCGGATTTATATCATTTTTCCTAAATTTTAGTCATAAGGAATTCACAGCCTAACTTCATGTTTATGAAATGTATCAACAAATTTGCATAGAAACATGCATATTGCAATATCAAAAAGGTGGAGTTCCAATAGGTTGGACAATCCAAGTTAAAACATTTCCAAGAAAATAGTTTTTTTATTTAAAAAAAAACATTTTGAATTCACAAAATACAGTGAGACTTAATTTTAAATATGACAATGAATTCTAAATAGGGACAATTTTGTTTTGAAAAACTTATAAACTCATTTGCACGAAAAGATTTAAAATGTGGCACATATATTTAATGTGAAAGAATGCACCTTCAAGGGATGGTTTTAATTGATGACTTAAAAGACGAGCAACGACATTATTGTTTAATATATTATCAAAGAAAATGCACAAAAATTCATCATGACAATAATATTCACAAAAAATTTCAAAACACAACTTAATATGTGGAATCTAGTATGATCAATTTTTGTGACTCTAAATGACAATATACATTTTTGCATGATCTAATCATAATCAGTCTAATGAGCAGTTATGCAATAAAATGATTGACTTACAAGCGATGTCCAGCAATGTTCACATGTTAAAAGTAAATGTCACACACTGATCAGGAGTAGAGAAATATACTCTCAAATTTGATTTTTCAGCTTTGAATAATTTGAAGCTCTCTTGCCTAGCCGTTGTCGTAGAAAATTTTCTAAATGTAAAGTTTAATTGTGATCTAATCCAAGATTCTAGGTACACATCTTCAACTTGTGAAAAAGATTTTTTAATAAGCATCATCTAATTTATCATGCCTTCTCTACAATGTTGTTAATTAAATTGAAATATATCTGTTGACACCCAATTTCGTCCGGGCGTTTTAAAATTTTAAAAAAATTTTATTAAAAAAAATTAATTTAAAAAAAAAATATTACTATTATTATTAAAAAAATTTAATTAGTTTAAAATATATTTTTGTTTTGTGAAAATTTGATTTAAAATGATATATGTGTGAATATGTGTATGTTTGAAATAAAATAAAATTTCATGAAAAAAATGACAAAAAATTAAAAGTTTGAGGTAAAAATGACAAAATTGAGAAGTTTCGGGAAAAATTGACAAATTCTAAAAGTTCCAGGAGCATTTGGTAGTTTGTCACATAAAATTTTGAGCCTGCCGATGTTTTTGGCTCAAATTGACAGAAAACGACAAAATTGTCAAAATCAGAAGCTTCAGGAACTTATCCAGAGGCTGAGAGACGTAAAGGACTAAAATTGTCATTTTACCAATTTAAGAGATAAGTTTGAAATTTTTTATTAATTTATCCATCAACAGTTCAGCTAAACTTCCTCTATAAATAGCCCCCCAAATTTTGTGCTGAACACAGAAAAAAATAGCAAAAAAACTTAGAGCTCCGTTTTAAAAAAAAGAGAAAATTACAGCCCTTAGCCCCAGCCCTCTTCCCTTCTTCCCCAGAAAGCCAAATTTTTTTTTTCACTGCTGTTCCCTCTCTCTTTCTCTCTCTCTCTCTCCGCCGTGCCCCTCGCTGCCCGCCGCCGCCGCCGTCCCTCCGCCTCGCCGCCCTCGCCGCCGCGCCGCCTCGCCGCCTCGCCGCCCCGCCGCGCCGCCAGCTGCCCCTGCCTCCCCCCCCTTTCGCGCGCGCCTTCGCGTCTCTGTTCTTCAGATTCAAAAACTTGTTTTGAAAGGTGAAACCTTGATTCCATACTTCATCTTTTCAATTTCTTTCAATTTGGTCACTAACCTTTTATTTTTGTTCCTGCAGAATAAATTACTAACCTTTTTAATTTTTACTTGTTTATTTATTTGTTAATTATTGTTATTATTACTAATCTTCTTTTTATTGTTGTTATTGACTTACTAACAACTAACTTTTAATATTATTATTGTTACTAACCTTTTAATTTTTGCATTATTACTAACTTTTATAATTGTTGTTAACAATTAATTAACTTTTATTATTGTTGTTAATTAATTAATTTAATTAACTTGGCTAACTTTTTATTATTTTTGTTAATTAATTAATTTAATTAACTTGGCTAACTTTTTATTATTGTTGTTAATTAATTAATTTAATTAACTTGACTAACTTTTTATTATTGTTATTAATTAATTAATTTAATTAACTTGACTAACTTTTTATTATTGTTGTTAATTAATTAATTAACTTGACTAACTTTTTATTATTGTTGTTAATTAATTAATTTAATTAACTTGACTAATTTTTTTATTATTGTTGTTAATTAATTAATTTAATTAACTTGGCTAACTTTTTATTATTGTTATCAATTAATTAATTTAATTAACTTGGCTAACTTTTTATTATTGTTATTAATTAATTAATTTAATTAACTTGGCTAACTTTTTATTATTGTTGTTAATTAATTAATTAATTTAATTAACTTGACTAACTTTTTATTATTGTTGTTAATTAATTAATTTAATTAACTTGACTAACTTTTTATTATTGTTGTTAATTAATTAATTAACTTGACTAACTTTTTATTATTGTTGTTAATTAATTAATTTAATTAACTTGACTAATTTCTTTTTATTATTGTTGTTAATTAATTAACTTAATTAAACTTGGCTAACTTTTATTTATTGTTGTTAATTAATCAACTTAATTAAACTTGGCTAACTTTTATTATTGTTGTTAATTAATTGACTTAATTAAACTTGGCTAATTTTTATTATTGTTGTTAATTGTTAATCTAACTTTACTAACTTTTTTTATTGTTATTAACAACTAACTATATTAATTGTGCTAACTTTTATTATTGTGTTATTAAAGTGGATGGCCAAAAAGCCCCACTTTATTAATTTTTTTTTTTTAACTAAAAGATTAAAAAAAAGGAATTTTATGTGAATAATTTCCTAAAGGCTAATAAAAATTATTTTTTTATTTTGAAACAAAGTTTTTATTCCTTTTAATAAACAAACATAATGAAATAAATAAATAAATAAATACAAATTTTTTTTTAAATACATCTTTAAAAGTGATGTTTTTTTTCTAATTAATAATTAATAATGAAATATAAAAAAGAAATTAAATTCCATGTCCAAATGATCCGCCAGGATCCATGGCTTGAAAAATATTTTTAAATAAAGTATATAAATAAATTTTCCTTTATTATTAAAAAAATAAAAAAAACTTTGGACTAATATTTTTTATTTATCTCTTTATCCAGCAAAATAATAAAATATAATTTTTTTGGTTTCTTTATTAATAAAAAGAATAAAGGAGTAAAAATTTTCTTGGGCTAATATTTTACTTATTTCTTTCAAAATAATAAAAAAAAGATATAACATTTTTTTTTTGTTTTTGTTTCCTTTATTAAATAAAATTTTATTCAAATGATTTCAAATAAAGGTAATAATAAAAATCTTTTAGCAAACAAAAAGAACATAAAAAAAAATCATATAAATATCAAAAACTTTTTATACATATAAATCTTTGATTTCTTTAATCTTTTTTCAAAATAAATTATATAAATATCAAAACTTTACCTTTATTTTCCTTATTAAATAATCATTTTTGCTTAATTTTTTTATCAAAAATAAAACAAACAAATATTAAGATTTTTATTTTATTTTTGAAATATATATATAAATTTCCGGTTTCATCATTAAATAAATAAAGTTTTGTTTACTTTTTGATTCATCTTTTATTAAATAAAATATTAAGGCTTCACTTTTATTTTTAAAATATACATATAAATCTTTAGTTTTCTTCATTAAATAAACAAAACCTTGATTAAATAATTACTTTCTTGGTTCATCTTTTATCAAATCAAAAAAAATAAGCTTAAAAAATAAATATGTATAAATATCAAGACTTTCTTTATATAAATCTTTTCTTTATTATTTTATTGAATAATTAATTTTGGTTAATCTTTTAAATAAAAAATCAAATACATGAGAATTAAGATTTTATTTTCAACTCTTTTGTTTTCTTTGGTAAATAAATAAAATCCTGGTATTAAATAATTATTTTTATAAAAAATTAGTTCATGGTATATTGGCTGGAAACTGTCTCGTGCCCGCTTTTGAGCTGCTTCACCTGGTGAAGAGGGTCTGGCTGAGTAACAACGCCTCGTACCATGATCAAAGATTTTTTTTTATTTTATTTTTTTTAAACTCTTTGATTCCTTTAAATTAACTTCTTATTAAATAAAAAAATTAATTGCTTTTGAATTCTTTTATAAATTAAGAAAAAAATCAGATAAAAATAAAAGAAAGATAAAAAAAAAGAAATAAAAGAAAGATAAAAAAAGAAATAAAAAAAAGAAATAAAAAAAAAGAAGATAAGAAAAATAAGATAAAAGATAAAAAAAAAAAAAAAAGAAAAGAAAGAAAAAAAAAGAAGTAAAAATATAAAGACAAATTTTTAGTTAGTATTAAAAATCATTACCTTTTAAAAAATTAATTTCAGGAATTAAATAATTACGATTAAGTAAATCAATTTCCATATCCGGATGATCCGGCAGGATCTACGGTTTGGAAAATATCAATTTTTTTAAAATAAATAAATTAAATAAAAAGATAAAAATCCATATTTTTACAATATGGATAAAATTGTTTAAAATTTCACCAAATTCCGTGTCCAAATGACTCGGTAGAGTCCATGGTTCGGAATCAAAAATCTTCCGTGTCCAAATGACTCGGCAGAGTCCATGGTTCGGAAGTATCAAATTTTATCCAACTTAATTACCAAAAATCCACATTTTCGACTAATTCAGTTAAAATATCTAAATTAACTGAAATTTTTTTAAAAGCAAAGTAAAACAAAATTAAAATCAACTAAGGTGCCAATTTTTGGGCGTTTTAACAAAGTTGTTTCAACGTAACCGTACTCCCGAACCCCCGAACTCTCGCAGACCATATTTTAGGTGACCAATCGACCTAAGTAAACTGATTGGTGGCGACTCCAGAAAACCCGACGTTGCCACAGCTTGGCGACTCCGCTGGGGACTCCACGTTAGTGAGTCGAGCCTAAAGTTGATTTGTTTTGATTTACTTTGCTTATTATGTGGATTTATATGTTATATTTACTTATTCTAAACATGCATAATGCATTCACAATATGAAGCTCTATACCCGAGCTTCCTTAAATCAAGCACGATTCTTTCTAAGCGGAATTGGTGTTGCTGTCCTTGTGAGGCCACGGTCTCCAAGCCTTCACCGGTTTCAAAGTAGCAAAGTAGTGTATTGCCTTCTGAGACGGTTAGTCTCTGCATGGGCCCACGAAAAGCTACGACTCGAATTAATCCATTCCTTACATTAACCCTAGAGGGTAAGGAATCGGGCCGTCACTATGATTTAGTGACGGGATTCGGGAACTATCCCTTACATTTTTGATAAGCTACCTTATGCATATAGAACTCCCCACTTAACCATAGAACTGACCATAGAATTTCTACCATTTTACCAACGCCATAAGCACGTCCTTGTTATGCTATGTTGTTGCTCTACACTTTTATTTTCTTCGTGTCTTATATTTATGGTTTTAATTCATTTTTCCATAATACTTCATGAGTTGTTAATTGCTATTTAACTTATTAATAACCTTATCTTTCTTGTGCAATTATTCTTCATGCATTAAAACCACGCATCAAATTATACTAACTTTTTGGTCTTTATAATGACAACTAAAAGTTTTGAAGTTCCACGATAGTGGATAATCAAATTCACTCATCGCATACATCCATTACATTAATCACGTGCATACAAAGTCTGATAAAAACATAATCTCATTGCATACATCCATTACATTAATCACGTGCATATAAAGTCTGATAAAAACATAATCTCATTGCATACATCCATTACATTAATCACGTGCATATAAAGTCTGATAAAAACATAATCTCGTTGCATACATCCATTACATCAATCATGTGCATATAAAGTCTGATAAAAACATAATCTCATTTTTCCTACATGCATCCATTGCATCAATCACATACACATAGGATCTAATAAAATATATCTTACTTTTAAAAGGATAAAATTGGACCTCGACACTGATATTCAACTCGGCTCCAAATAAGATTAATGGCAGAACAAATCGAAAGACGTCTCATAAAGATAGAGTCCAAGATAGAAAGTATGGCCGAACAAATGAGACAATTGATCGAGTTAATCAAGGCGAAAGCAATTCAAGAAGCACAAGTTCAGCCACCCATGACAGAAAGAGAAATGGTCACTTTGTTTGTCCAGACACTGAAGTACCTATATTATGACGAACACCTTGGCAATTCGGCAACTAATTTTTCTAACATTGTCATGTCTGGAGAAAGAATCGAGCATGAGATTAGGACTGGGAATATTACTGAATCCTTTAATAATCCTATGAAAAGAGGAGGACCATCTAGAAGAAAAGATGACGAAGTACAACAAATAGGACGCAGAAGAAGGATTCCCCTCGTGGATACTGTGGCTATCGGACCTCGCCTATCCTATTTTGCCAATGGGCCCAATGATTATCCTTCCAATAGGCCCAACAATTATCCTTTTAACAGACCTAATCAGTCATGGCCACCTGCTCCTACTCCTCCAGTACCTGCACCAAAACCAAGAGAAGTTTTCACACCAATTTCCATAACTTATACCGAGTTATACCCAAAACTCATCGAAAGACAATTTATCCGTCCAATTCCTACAAAGCCATTCAAACCCCCATATCCAAGGTGGTATGACCCTAACATTACCTGCCCATATCATGATGGCGTTCCAGGCCATGGCTTGGAAAACTGCATGGCATTGAAGCGTATAGTTCAACAATTAATCGAGTCAAAGTGGTTGGACTTTTCCGATGAGCCAAATGTCACCCACAATCCATTGCCGCCTCATCAAGCAAAACCAAGTCCAAGTTGCTAGGCCCGATGTGATTGATAATTGAAAAGTGAAGATTTCGAGCTAGAATTACATTGACTTTGGAAGGCCTCCAAGTCAGATCTGACCTAACAGTTCGCACACATTTTTGAATGACAAGGAATCCTTTGAATAAACTTGTATCTTTGATAGCTTGCCAAAGTAATCTAATAGTAAAAATCTCCTAGATTTAGTCCAGAATCTAGGGTGTAGTCTTTGTTAAATGGGCACCTGGTATTCTTTTTCTTGGTACAACAAAAAGATGTAATGTGTGCATTCTACCACTTTTTACTAAAATTTCATTTTTACATCCACATATTCTACCACTTTCTACCAAAAATTTCATTTTTCTTACATCTATCTCTCACTCTTTGCCATTATACTATCCATTATTACCATCACACTTTACTTTGTAAACAATACTACTCGTGGGTGAAAATAAAAGTTAAGGGAGATTTGATAGTAATGATCTTCAAAGTGCTACCAAATCTAGTAAGAAGGATTCCAAATGTTGCACCTCAACCCTAAAAAAGAATTCACAGTGGTTATCAACATCCTTGCAAGGAGTCCGGGATTAACTTCCAAAGAAGTTAGCTCTCATATTAAATGACTTCAGTGGCCTCCCAATTCTCACAAATGCTCAATACAAAAAAAAATTCTCAGTTTTCCACAACACAAATTCCAACAAAGGAAAGAAGTTCCTCCCTTCCATCAAAAGCCATTAAAGAGAAAATCCAAACAAGAAAAAAAAATCCAAAAAAAAAAAGAGACTGAGAAGCAAATAAAGCCACTTGAGTCATCTTACTTCAAGAAGGCTATGATCTCGGTTCTCCATAACACAAACTCCAAAAAAAAAAAAAGGGAAAAAGTTCATCCCTTCCATCAAAAAGCCAACAAGGGAAAATTCAAAACCAAAAAAAGCGAGACTGAGAGCAAACACAAGCAAGTAAGGCCACTTGAATCATCTCATTTCAAGAAGGCTATGATCTCGGTTCTCTGTAACAAAAACTCCGAAAAGGAAAAAGTTCATCCCTTCCACCAAAAAGCCAACAAGGGAAAATTCAAAACCAAAAAGAACTGAGAACAAGCACGAGCAAGCAAGGCCACTTGAGTCATCTCACTTCAAGAGAGTTATCAAGTATGTTATCACCATAGCTCACACAAAAAAACAAAAAAACAAAAAAAAAAAAAGAGGAAAAAGGGCTCAAACTAGAAAAAAAAAAAAAAAGTGAGCTATGGATTCTAGACTGAAAACCTGCAAAGGCGGTTTAGAACACAAAAGCAACCCTCAAACCAAGCATGCATAAAGATCACAATAGTTGGGGGGCAACAGATGAGGTCTAACTTTCTGGAAAGAGTGGCAAGTTTGAGGTCATCACTATTGAGTTTTTCACCATAATCAAATTTGCTCACGAGTAGTATTAAAAGACCCTTCTTTCACACCACTCAAACTTAACTTTATTCAGACCTAATATTTACCTCTTAATATCATTCTCATTCAGCTAAAAGACTGCCACAAAAAAAAAAACATTCAAACTTAATTTTCCTCACACCTAACATTTACCTCTCGATATCATCCTCATTCAGTTAAAAGGCTATTATTGTGAATCATGTTTCTACCTTATTGCCTTGCACAGTTTATGTCTTCGAGTTGGAAAGGGAAGAATGACAGGACATTTTAATTGAAAACAAAGACCGTAAATTACTTTGTCAAGCTTTGAAAATTGATGAAAGTTTTTCTTTAAGGCCAAACCATTATTCATTAATGTATGTAGACTTAAAAGTAAGGAGATAGCTTGAGTCTTTCTTTAATAAGATGTGGTTCTTGTAAGAGAAATTTACGATCAAGTGCCATCACAAAGGTCTAGAAATCCTCAACCTTCTGTTAAATCAAAGGCGAGATGATATCTCTTTTCACATAAACACCATAATCAAGGGGGCAAAGTAGTCTCTACTAAGCGCAAGAAAAGTACTGCCAAGAAAGAAGCTCAATAGACAAGGGGGCAAGTCTTATGGATCAGAACCTGAGTCTAAGGAAGAGCAATCATTCGGACTGTAACATGGGGGTAAACAAGTGTCCGCACGGCCAGAAGAAAATGGGCAAAGCAGACATTGAAAGTAAAGCCTTTGATGGTATCAAATCCATGACAATGGATGAGTACCCGAAAGAGATATAAATTATGAGGCGGGCCAACTTTAAAGAAATTGAGGCCAAAATTCAAGAACAAGTCAAAGAAAGGGGATTTTGAAAAGAGTTGGGCTTTTGAGGCAGTGAACAAAAGCTGGAAAGCATAAAGAGATTCAATGATAGTCCAAGAAGGCAATTATAAAGAGGATCCAGTAAAGCAAAGATATGAAGAACTAGATCAATCCAAAAAAAATAAAAAAATAAAAAAATAAATATAAATAAAAAAAAAAAACCATCAATTACACATGCTTTGCATTCATGCATTTCACATCATGCATGCATGATTTTTACACGATAGGAATCAAATGGGAAACACATCCACCGCACCGTTACAGCAGTATAAGCTGAGATCTCAATAATATCAGCTCTTACCAATCTATCACTGGATACACAGCTAATATGCAGGACCAACCCGCATCAGGAATTCAAGGATAAGGTAGACAATATGTCAAAAGCCTGGCAATTGATTCAATAATCGAGACTACACCTGGAAGGACAGGATTGACATCAGCTAGTAGTATCCAAAATAAGAGATAGCTATAGCCAAGGATAAGGCAGATATCAAAAAGGATAAAGTAGACAATATTGTCAAAAGCTTGGCAATTGATTCAATAATCGAGGCTACACCTGAAAGGACAGGATTGATGCCAGCTTAGCAGCATCCAAGATAAGAGATAGCTGTGGTCAAAGATAAGGCAGACATCAAGAAATATTGTCGTTGAAACTTTGTCAAAAGCGGACAATGGATTCAATAATCGAGGACTGGATCAACGGATAAAAAAAAAATATCTATCAAAATGAAGTAGGATCTACTTTTCCGGTTAAACGGCGGATACGGTACTCCGTGACTCTCAAGTCGGTTCTCTCAGTTGCCCATAATAACTGATTCCTTCACCCCTTCTTTCTTTTACTTCCTCCTAGAAAATGGATCCTACTTTTTCCGCCTTGCGAAAGTATTTCCCTTCTCTCCCAATGAACATCCTCAAAAAGATCTACCAAGTTCGCTGTGAACGATTAAGAGTTCTGATGCACAAAGGAATCCCTGAAGATGTGCGGTGGTTAATCGAAGCCAAGGTTCGTCTAGCAGGTGAAATCCCAGAGGCATTTGTGTCTCACATGCCTGGTATAGGCAAAAGCTCTTATGCCAAAAAGCGAAGAGCGAAAAGGTTACAAGTCTGCCATAAATGTGGACGGTGGACTTGTAATACTAAATGTCGTTCTTTAGGGATGATCTCTGATAATCGAGAAGATAAAATACGATTCATTAAGAATGGCTTGAGTAAAGACTCGTTGGATGATATCCAATTGACTCTTGAGACGCATTCTTGTGGATCTGTGCAACGTGAACTACTTGGTTTGTGGAGCATTTTTCATGAAGAACGAGAACGATACAGTCCCGGGAATCTGACGTTAAACGACCCTATTTGTCAGCTTGTAAGAAAACTGGATGGGAAGCAAATCCTCGACTCATAGAAGCCATTAATCCCGTTACTGGACGTAAAACCAGTGGAAGATGTGAGCCACAGTCACAATCACTGTACATACAATTTATCATATTTAAAATTTTCCATTTTTCTTTTAATAATGTATTTGCTCCCGTAAGTGTAATCGACACGTTATCCATTTCATCGCTATAAATGCATGTTCTTCCAGTCGGTTATCTAAGTTTCCTTCAATAACTAATTCCTTTCCATCATCTCTCAAATTCTTCTCTCATCAATGGATTCTACTCTTTCAGCACTGCGAAAATACTTTCCTTCCCTTCCAATAAAAGTCCTTAAAAAGATCTACCTTGCTAGATGTGAAAGAATCAGAGTTTTTACACGCAAAGGCATTCCCGATAATGTGCAGTGGATAATTGAAGCTAAGGTCCGTCTGGCGGGTGAAGTTCCAGATGCATTTATGCCCCGCATGCCCGGTTTAGGTAAAAGCCGTTATGCCAAAAGGCGAAGAGCAAAGAGACTAGGCGTGTGTTATAAATGTGGGCGATGGAATTGTAATACTAAATGTCGCTCTTTAGGATACATCTCCACAAATCGTGAAGATAAAAGAAAATTCATTAAGAATGGCCTGCGTAAGGAATCTCTGGAAGATATCCGAGAGACTCTTGAAACGCATTCTTGTGGAAAAGTGCAAGGTCAAATTGTCAAATTGTGGAGGACTTACCATAAAGAACGAGACCGTTACAGTCTTGGGAATGTGACTGTAAACGACCCTGTCTGCCAGCTTGTAAGAAAACTGGATAGGAAGCAAGTCCTCGACTCATAGAAGGCATTGAAGCCATTACTAGATATAAATCAGTGGAAGATGAGAGCCACAGTCATGATTGCTGTACATATAAGCTGTCATTTGTCTTTTCTTTTGACAATAATGTACTTGCTTCTGTAAGTGTAATTAACGCATTATCCCTTTCATCACTATAAATATGTGTTAGTTATTTTCGTTTCCTACAATCACTAATTTCTTTCTTTGCCTCCTTCATCAATGGAGTCTTCTCTTTCCGCCCTACGAAAGTATTTTCCTTCCTTCCCAATAAATGTTCTTAAAAAGATTTATCAAGCTAGATGTGAACGATTCAGAGTATTTATGCACAAAGGCATTCCTGATAATGTGCGGTGGCTAATTGAAGCTAAGGTTCGTTCAGCTGGTGAAGTTCCCGAAGCGTTCTTTCCCCGTATGCCCGGCTTTGGTAAAAGCGCTTATGCCAAAAAAAAGAAAAGCAAAGAGGCTAGGCGTTTGTCATAATTGTGGATGGTGGATTTGTGGCAATAAATGTCGTGCTCCAGGAGTGATCACCAGAAATCGTAATGATAGAATAAGATTCATTAAGAATGGCTTGCGTAAGGAATCTCTAGAAGATATTCGAGAGGTTCTTGAAGCGCATTCTTGCGGAATAGTGCAATTTGAGGTTGTTGGATTATGGATAATTTTCCAAAAAGAACGAGATCGTTACAGTCTTGGGAATCTGACCCTAAACGACCCTGTTTGCCAGTTTGTGAGAAAGCTAGATGAGATGCAAATCACCGATTCATAGAAAGCATTGAAGCCATTACTGGACGCAAAGCCAGTGGAAGACGAGGATCAAAGTCACGATTACTGTACGTGCTAGCTGTCGCTTTTGAAATTTTCCTCCCCTTTTGGTAATAATGTATCCACTCCTGACGTGAACCAAAGTCACGATTACTGTACGTACTAGCTGTCGCTTTTGAAATTTTCCTCCCCTTTCAGCGATAATGTATCCACTCCTGACATGAGCCATAGTTACGATTACTGTACGTGCTAGCTGTCGCTTTTGAAATTATCCTCCCAATAATGTACCCACTCCTGACACGGACTACTGTATATAGCTGCCACTTTTGAAATTTTCCTTCACTTCCGGCAATCACGTACCTACTCCTGACATAAGCTACAATCGCGACTACTGTATATTTTAGTTGCTTTTGAAAATTTCCTCCTCTTTTAACGATAGTGTACCCATACCTGACCAGAGTCATACTCGTGACTACTATGAATAGCTGGCAATAATGTATCCATTCTTGAAAAATAAAATTATTGCCTTATCTCTTCATCTCTATAAATATATCCTCTTTTCTCACAAGGGTAAGGATAGGAATGGAGAAAACCTCAACTCGTAAATCCCGAACTATTTGTGTATTTTCTGGGGCTTTTCCTGGAAAAGATGAAGAGTATTTAAAAGCAGCCAACCATTTGGGAAGAGTATTAGCTGAGCGAAAAATACATTTAGTTTATGGAGGAGGTAGTGTCGGATTAATGGGAGGTGTAGCATCAGCAGCATCTCTAGGAGGAAGTCAAGTTCTGGGTATTATCCCTGGACCTCTGAAATTTATTTCTGGGGGCACGATTGGAGAAGAATTAGTGGTTAAAAATTTGCAAGAGCGTGTGTTACAAATGCTTTTAAATGCTGATGCTTTTATCACTCTACCAGGTGGTTTTGGCACATTGGGAGAAGTCTTTCAAATTGCTTCCATGGCCCAACTTAATTTGCATAAAAAACCCATTGGGCTTTTGAATGTTAACAATTTCTTTACAGGTCTGATAGCTTTTATGGATTATGCTATGCAGAAGAATTTCATATCAAGAGTGGCACGGCGAATCATAATATCCGCAACAACTGCTGAAGAATTGCTAGATAAAATACAAGCTTTTGTTCCTGAACCAGATCCAGCAATGATTCAGATAGACTGGACACGACAGTCTTTCCCGACCAGTTCACTCCCATAATGGTCATCTACTCACCCTGTTGAAGTATTGTGGAAGAAAGAAGCGATCTGATCCGTTTTTCTTGTCCTTTAGTTTTAATTATCAGCATTTTCTTTCGTATTTCAGTTTTTATTTTCAGGGAATTTCGTTATCTTATAAGATAGTTTCATCCATGCTGATATTAAAACCATAGGACAATGCCTTTAGGTTGGAATGGCTGAGTAAAGAGTAATTTTTATTACTCTTGAGACGCATCCTATTAGGTCTACTAGGCATAACATTTTGGGGTAGTTAAGCTTTAACCTTATTTGGATGACATATCTCACAAGGGAATCTATATTTACTGAAGAAAATATTAGATAAACCTTGGATATTGATTCCAAACATCCGTTCCCTTTACATAATTTGTCAGTGTTATTGTCATCATCAAGATTCACTCATCTTATCGAAGTTTAAATTTTTGCACTCACCTATTATGAAAATTCACACTTTCGAAGAAAATTATTCCAATTTCAATTGCTTTTATATAAATTTCGCTCGAGGTCCTAAGGAAAGCTCCTTAGCCTCAAAATCAATTTTCATCATCGGGGTTTTAAGGATGGAACCTTTGCCTCGAAAACAATCAATTTTCATCGGGGTTGTAAGGATGGAACCTTTGCCTCGAAAATAATCAATTTTCATCATCAGGGTTTTAAGGATGGAACCTTTGCCTTGAAAAGAATCAATTTTCATCATCGGGGTTTTAAGGATGGAACCTTTGCCTCGAAAACAATCAATTTTCATCAATTCGGGGTTTTAAGGATGGAACCTTTGCCTCGAAAACAATCACTTTTCATCATCGGGGTTGTAAGGATGGAACCTTTGCCTCGAAAATAATCAATTTTCATCATCAGGGTTTTAAGGATGGAACCTTTGCCTTGAAAAGAATCAATTTTCATCATCGGGGTTTTAAGGATGGAACTTTTGCCTCGAAAATAATCAATTTTCATCATCGGGGTTTTAAGGATGGAACCTTTGCCTCGAAAACAATCAATTTTCATCGGGGTTGTAAGGATGGAACCTTTGCCTCGAAAATAATCAATTTTCATCATCAGGGTTTTAAGGATGGAACCTTTGCCTTGAAAAGAATCAATTTTCATCATCGGGGTTTTAAGGATGGAACCTTTGCCTCGAAAATAATCAATTTTCATCATCGGGGTTTTAAGGATGGAACCTTTGCCTCGAAAATAATCAATTTTCATCATCGGGGTTTTAAGGATGGAACCTTTGCCTCGAAAACAATCAATTTTCATCGGGGTTTTAAGGATGAAACCTTTGCCTCGAAAACAATCAATTTTCATCATCGGGGTTTTAAGGATGGAACCTTTGCCTCGAAAATAATCAATTTTCATCATCGGGGTTTTAAGGATGGAACCTTTGCCTCGAAAACAATCAATTTTCATCATCGGGGTTTTAAGGATGGAACCTTTGCCTCGAAAATAATCAATTTTCATCATCGGGGTTTTAAGGATGGAACCTTTGCCTCGAAAATAATCAATTTTCATCATCGGGGTTTTAAGGATGGAACCTTTGCCTCGAAAACAATCAATTTTCATCATCGGGGTTTTAAGGATGGAACCTTTGCCTCGAAAATAATCAATTTTCATCATCGGGGTTTTAAGGATGGAACCTTTGCCTCGAAAATAATCAATTTTCATCATCGGGGTTTTAAGGATGGAACCTTTGCCTCGAAAACAATCAATTTTCAACATCGGGGTTTTAAGGATGGAACTTTTGCCTCAAAAATAATCAATTTTCATCATCGGGGTTTTAAGGATGGAACCTTTGCCTCGAAAACAATCAATTTTCATCATCGGGGTTTTAAGGATGGAACCTTTGCCTCGAAAATAATCAATTTTCATCATCAAGGTTTTAAGGATGGAACCTTTGCCTCGAAAACAATCAATCAATTCGAGGCTTTAAGGATGGAACCTTTGCCTCGACATCAATCAATCAATTCGAGGTTTTAAGGATGGAACCTTTACCTCGAAATCAATCAATCAATCCGAGGTTTTAAGGATGGAACCTTTGCCTCGAGATCAATCAATCAATTCGAGGTTTTAAGGATGGAACCTTTACCTCGACATCAATCAATCAATCCGAGGTTTTAAGGATGGAACCCTTGCCTCGAAATCAATCAATCAATCCGAGGTTTTAAGGATGGAACCTTTGCCTCGAGATCAATCAATCAATTCAAGGTTTTAAGGATGAAGCCTTTACCTCGACATCAATTAATCAATCCGGGGTTTTAAGGATAGAACCTTTGCCTCGAGATCAATCAATCAATCTGAGGTTTTAAGGATGGAACCTTTGCCTCGACATCAATCAATCAATTCGAGGTTTTAAGGATGGAACCTTTGCCTCGACATCAATCAATCAATCCGGGGTTTTAAGGATGGAACCTTTGCCTCGACATCAATCAATCAATCCGGGGTTTTAAGGATGGAACCTTTGCCTCGAGATCAATCAATCAATCCGTGGTTTTAAGGATGGAACCTTTGCCTCGAGATCAATCAATCAATCCGGGGTTTTAAGGATGGAACCTTTGCCTCGAGATCAATTATCAATCCGAGGTTTTAAGGATAGAACCTTTGCCTCGAGATCAATCAATCAATTTGGGGTTTTAAGGATGGAACCTTTGCCTCGAGATCAATTATCAATCCGAGGTTTTAAGGATGGAACCTTTGCCTCGACATCAATCAATCAATTCGAGGTTTTAAGGATGAAACCTTTGCCTCGACATCAATCAATCAATCCGGGGTTTTAAGGATGGAACCTTTGCCTCGACATCAATCAATCAATCCGGGGTTTTAAGGATGGAAACTTTGCCTCGAGATCAATCAATCAATCTGAGGTTTTAAGGATGGAACCTTTGCCTCGAGATCAATTAATCAATCTGAGGTTTTAAGAATGGAACCTTTGCCTCGAAAACAAATAATCAATCAATCAGTCCATCTTACAACGATAGGAGCTTTCCTATCGTTAGAGGTTCTAAGGACCTTTCCTTAACCTCAAACAAATAATCAATCAATCAGTCCATCTTACAACGATAGGAGCTTTCCTATCGTTAGAGGTTTTAAGGACCTTTCCTTAAACCTTACTGTTTAGGCGGCGAGAAGATTCTCAATGCCTACCTAAGCCGGACGAAATTTGGTAACGACTTTGCATACATCATGTCCCATGAAGCATGCAAAGGGGGGCAGCTGTTGACACCCAATTTCGTCCGGGCGTTTTAAAATTTTAAAAAAATTTTATTAAAAAAAATTAATTTAAAAAAAAAATATTACTATTATTATTAAAAAAATTTAATTAGTTTAAAATATATTTTTGTTTTGTGAAAATTTGATTTAAAATGATATATGTGTGAATATGTGTATGTTTGAAATAAAATAAAATTTCATGAAAAAAATGACAAAAAATTAAAAGTTTGAGGTAAAAATGACAAAATTGAGAAGTTTCGGGAAAAATTGACAAATTCTAAAAGTTCCAGGAGCATTTGGTAGTTTGTCACATAAAATTTTGAGCCTGCCGATGTTTTTGGCTCAAATTGACAGAAAACGACAAAATTGTCAAAATCAGAAGCTTCAGGAACTTATCCAGAGGCTGAGAGACGTAAAGGACTAAAATTGTCATTTTACCAATTTAAGAGATAAGTTTGAAATTTTTTATTAATTTATCCATCAACAGTTCAGCTAAACTTCCTCTATAAATAGCCCCCCAAATTTTGTGCTGAACACAGAAAAAAATAGCAAAAAAACTTAGAGCTCCGTTTTAAAAAAAAGAGAAAATTACAGCCCTTAGCCCCAGCCCTCTTCCCTTCTTCCCCAGAAAGCCAAATTTTTTTTTTCACTGCTGTTCCCTCTCTCTTTCTCTCTCTCTCTCTCCGCCGTGCCCCTCGCTGCCCGCCGCCGCCGCCGTCCCTCCGCCTCGCCGCCCTCGCCGCCGCGCCGCCTCGCCGCCTCGCCGCCCCGCCGCGCCGCCAGCTGCCCCTGCCTCCCCCCCCTTTCGCGCGCGCCTTCGCGTCTCTGTTCTTCAGATTCAAAAACTTGTTTTGAAAGGTGAAACCTTGATTCCATACTTCATCTTTTCAATTTCTTTCAATTTGGTCACTAACCTTTTATTTTTGTTCCTGCAGAATAAATTACTAACCTTTTTAATTTTTACTTGTTTATTTATTTGTTAATTATTGTTATTATTACTAATCTTCTTTTTATTGTTGTTATTGACTTACTAACAACTAACTTTTAATATTATTATTGTTACTAACCTTTTAATTTTTGCATTATTACTAACTTTTATAATTGTTGTTAACAATTAATTAACTTTTATTATTGTTGTTAATTAATTAATTTAATTAACTTGGCTAACTTTTTATTATTTTTGTTAATTAATTAATTTAATTAACTTGGCTAACTTTTTATTATTGTTGTTAATTAATTAATTTAATTAACTTGACTAACTTTTTATTATTGTTATTAATTAATTAATTTAATTAACTTGACTAACTTTTTATTATTGTTGTTAATTAATTAATTAACTTGACTAACTTTTTATTATTGTTGTTAATTAATTAATTTAATTAACTTGACTAATTTTTTTATTATTGTTGTTAATTAATTAATTTAATTAACTTGGCTAACTTTTTATTATTGTTATCAATTAATTAATTTAATTAACTTGGCTAACTTTTTATTATTGTTATTAATTAATTAATTTAATTAACTTGGCTAACTTTTTATTATTGTTGTTAATTAATTAATTAATTTAATTAACTTGACTAACTTTTTATTATTGTTGTTAATTAATTAATTTAATTAACTTGACTAACTTTTTATTATTGTTGTTAATTAATTAATTAACTTGACTAACTTTTTATTATTGTTGTTAATTAATTAATTTAATTAACTTGACTAATTTCTTTTTATTATTGTTGTTAATTAATTAACTTAATTAAACTTGGCTAACTTTTATTTATTGTTGTTAATTAATCAACTTAATTAAACTTGGCTAACTTTTATTATTGTTGTTAATTAATTGACTTAATTAAACTTGGCTAATTTTTATTATTGTTGTTAATTGTTAATCTAACTTTACTAACTTTTTTTATTGTTATTAACAACTAACTATATTAATTGTGCTAACTTTTATTATTGTGTTATTAAAGTGGATGGCCAAAAAGCCCCACTTTATTAATTTTTTTTTTTTAACTAAAAGATTAAAAAAAAGGAATTTTATGTGAATAATTTCCTAAAGGCTAATAAAAATTATTTTTTTATTTTGAAACAAAGTTTTTATTCCTTTTAATAAACAAACATAATGAAATAAATAAATAAATAAATACAAATTTTTTTTTAAATACATCTTTAAAAGTGATGTTTTTTTTCTAATTAATAATTAATAATGAAATATAAAAAAGAAATTAAATTCCATGTCCAAATGATCCGCCAGGATCCATGGCTTGAAAAATATTTTTAAATAAAGTATATAAATAAATTTTCCTTTATTATTAAAAAAATAAAAAAAACTTTGGACTAATATTTTTTATTTATCTCTTTATCCAGCAAAATAATAAAATATAATTTTTTTGGTTTCTTTATTAATAAAAAGAATAAAGGAGTAAAAATTTTCTTGGGCTAATATTTTACTTATTTCTTTCAAAATAATAAAAAAAAGATATAACATTTTTTTTTTGTTTTTGTTTCCTTTATTAAATAAAATTTTATTCAAATGATTTCAAATAAAGGTAATAATAAAAATCTTTTAGCAAACAAAAAGAACATAAAAAAAAATCATATAAATATCAAAAACTTTTTATACATATAAATCTTTGATTTCTTTAATCTTTTTTCAAAATAAATTATATAAATATCAAAACTTTACCTTTATTTTCCTTATTAAATAATCATTTTTGCTTAATTTTTTTATCAAAAATAAAACAAACAAATATTAAGATTTTTATTTTATTTTTGAAATATATATATAAATTTCCGGTTTCATCATTAAATAAATAAAGTTTTGTTTACTTTTTGATTCATCTTTTATTAAATAAAATATTAAGGCTTCACTTTTATTTTTAAAATATACATATAAATCTTTAGTTTTCTTCATTAAATAAACAAAACCTTGATTAAATAATTACTTTCTTGGTTCATCTTTTATCAAATCAAAAAAAATAAGCTTAAAAAATAAATATGTATAAATATCAAGACTTTCTTTATATAAATCTTTTCTTTATTATTTTATTGAATAATTAATTTTGGTTAATCTTTTAAATAAAAAATCAAATACATGAGAATTAAGATTTTATTTTCAACTCTTTTGTTTTCTTTGGTAAATAAATAAAATCCTGGTATTAAATAATTATTTTTATAAAAAATTAGTTCATGGTATATTGGCTGGAAACTGTCTCGTGCCCGCTTTTGAGCTGCTTCACCTGGTGAAGAGGGTCTGGCTGAGTAACAACGCCTCGTACCATGATCAAAGATTTTTTTTTATTTTATTTTTTTTAAACTCTTTGATTCCTTTAAATTAACTTCTTATTAAATAAAAAAATTAATTGCTTTTGAATTCTTTTATAAATTAAGAAAAAAATCAGATAAAAATAAAAGAAAGATAAAAAAAAAGAAATAAAAGAAAGATAAAAAAAGAAATAAAAAAAAGAAATAAAAAAAAAGAAGATAAGAAAAATAAGATAAAAGATAAAAAAAAAAAAAAAAGAAAAGAAAGAAAAAAAAAGAAGTAAAAATATAAAGACAAATTTTTAGTTAGTATTAAAAATCATTACCTTTTAAAAAATTAATTTCAGGAATTAAATAATTACGATTAAGTAAATCAATTTCCATATCCGGATGATCCGGCAGGATCTACGGTTTGGAAAATATCAATTTTTTTAAAATAAATAAATTAAATAAAAAGATAAAAATCCATATTTTTACAATATGGATAAAATTGTTTAAAATTTCACCAAATTCCGTGTCCAAATGACTCGGTAGAGTCCATGGTTCGGAATCAAAAATCTTCCGTGTCCAAATGACTCGGCAGAGTCCATGGTTCGGAAGTATCAAATTTTATCCAACTTAATTACCAAAAATCCACATTTTCGACTAATTCAGTTAAAATATCTAAATTAACTGAAATTTTTTTAAAAGCAAAGTAAAACAAAATTAAAATCAACTAAGGTGCCAATTTTTGGGCGTTTTAACAAAGTTGTTTCAACGTAACCGTACTCCCGAACCCCCGAACTCTCGCAGACCATATTTTAGGTGACCAATCGACCTAAGTAAACTGATTGGTGGCGACTCCAGAAAACCCGACGTTGCCACAATATCTAACCCCTTCGGTTGTGCTCTCAAGTTATATTTGCCCTCTAGTGGTGACACTAGGAAGGACATTAGTATATTGATTTTCTATATGGTGACGTAGTGTTTCGATAACAAATTTTTTTTTATGTACTAATTTTTCCCGCAATGTTTGCACTTCCCATACCTCGAATCCTGTTCCTATATAACCTCATAATGCTCCTAAACCCAAACCGTTAGCCTCAAGGATTTATCTTGTACTTGTGCATCCTTAGCATCGGGTTGACAGCTCGTTAACATTGGTTAGATTGATGGATCCCCGATGGGCATCGTATCCACCTCTTCAATATCATTGTCCTATAACTGATCGTCGATACCGAAATCGTAATTTATCATGTCAATTTGGTCATCGTCATGCAACTCCTCAATATGAATGCCTTTATCAGCCGATCAGGATCGATGACGGAACAAGCCTTGGAGATCGATGGTGTGAGATGAGGAAATCTCCGCAGACTTGCCCTTTCCTCTTGAATCCAAGAGTGAAAGAATAATAGTAATGATTGGTAAAAAAAAATTTAGAGGAGATTGAAATTAGGACGAGATTAGGAAGAGATAAGAAAAATAGCTAATGAAAGTAGCAAAAAATGCTTGAGAGAATGTAGTAGAGGAAGAAGGGAGATTGAATTTTGGTGTGATGACGGAGTGGAAATGGCTTCTCAATTTATAGGAGATGGCCAAATTTTGTTTTAACAAAAAAACCCCTTAACTTATAATTGTTGGGGAAGGGGGTAAAAGTGGGAAAATGGGGTAAAAAATGAGCAGAAAACTATTTTAGGGGAGGGGGCAGAAGTTGTAATTTTGTCAATGTTTTAAAAAAATCTGTGCCATGACCATAATTGGCTACCATTGGGCCTAGATTGGACTGGTCATGCCTAGGCCAAACTAGGCTCGATTCGTGCTTTGAAGGCGGGTTGGGCCAGGTTGGGTTGAGATCAGATTTTCTCTTTTTCCAGGCCTATACATGGCCCACATTACCCATGTCAAACTGGGCCTTTGATCAAGATATACCGTTTTTGACCTGAATTGGTCCTGGTATTAGCCGGGTTGAACTGACCCAAGTCCCACCTCCAGCAAAAGCTGTAGAGGGTTGGGCATTCATCTTCTTGCTAACTCTCAAAGAAGTAGGATTTATTGTCCACTAGTTCTCTTCCCTTTTCAACCCTAAACCAAAAATAAAAAACGATTCATCATGCTTTACTAAAGTAATGAATTGTTTCCTTTTATTTTTCTCGAGTCGTTTCATGGTTCACCAAGCAAATCGAAAAACAAGGATGGAAATTACTAAAGACAAAAAGCACCGATTAAATATCCATCTAATTAATTTTGACTAGGACCCATGAATGGCTGCAAGATGATGAGACCAAACCAGTACTTGTGATGAAATCCGCAACATCGCAGCCTAGTGATTGCGTGTTCGAACCATGTCCGTGACCAATGTTCGACTCTTCAGAGTCACACTGTTCACCGCTCTGTCAAATTACGGCTGACATCTTCCAGGTTCCAAGAAGTATGCAGATTCTCCTCAACCTTATTAACTTTCTAGCACTCATACCTTGTATATGATTCTATATGTATATATATATATATATATATATATATATATATATATATATATATATATATATATATATATTAAAAAAAACTTGTGAGAAACAAAAGAAAACCGATGAAAAGTAGTAGTACCAAATTAGGCAACTGTTCATTTACCAATATTCGTCACTAGTTTTAAGTACATATATAACCCCATTTTTTGTGCTTAATTCTTGGAGGGTCTTAATTTTCAACAAGCCACTACCCAACATTTAACAATTCTACTGCACAGGTACAACAAGAGTGATCAATGTGGCGACCAAAACAGTAAACAAAACCAGGGAAAAAGAAAGAAGGATAGGGGAAACTATATGCACAAACATTACAGAGTTTACATTACAAAATTGGTTGACAAAGATTGTAGCTGTTCGTAGCTCATCTAGGACCGGACAATTCATCAGCAATGATGTGGGACGCAGAGTCTGCAACTATCCAACCAGCGTTCGGATGGTGGATGTGGTTGAAATCTTGCCGGAACATTTCTTCCTGCTGCCACTCTTCCCATCTTTCAGCCAACCCGTCACCCTCCAGCATCCGGACCACATCCGACATTTTTGGCCGCTCCATTGGTGACCCTTGAGTGCATAAAAGCGCTACTTGGATTAGCTGCTCGACCTCTTCTTCCACATAATTACCCTGAAGATCAGCATCGACAAGCATCTCTAACTTCTTGTCTTTTAAGAGCCCTTTTACCTGTATGGGTTAACATGTAGAGGTCAAACAGATATGATCATGTCATGTTCGAAAAAGAAAAAAGAGGCAACAACAAGGAAGTATGAGTGACAGTATACTGAAACGTAGTGCATACCCAATCAAGTAGCATGACATCATCATCATTGGCAAGCCGGGCAAGATCAAAAGCCCTCTGACCAGTTATGAGTTCTAGAAGCATGACACCATACCCAAAAACATCAGTTTTCTCTGATGATTTTCCTGTTGAGAGGTACTCCGGAGCTATATGCCCAATTGTGCCACGAACGGCAGTTGTGACATGTGTATCTTTGTAGTCCATGAGTTTAGCCAGACCAAAATCTCCAACCACAGCTTCACATTCCTCATCCAACAATATATTTGCAGCTTTTACATCGCGATGAATGATCTTAGGGTCACAATGATCATGCAAATAAGCAAGGCCACTAGCAGATCCTAGTGCAATCCGCTTCCTTATTTCCCAGCTAAGTGGTGGTTGAGATTCAGGGCGCTCTAGTCATGCATTCAAATAGAACATCAATGAGGAGAGGGCACAACCATCCAGTAAGTTCCACATTCAAGGGTTGCATTTAACACTTAACTTCACCGCAATTAAATCTTATTCCCATGGGGTTAGATGAGAATCAGAAGTCAAACTTCAGAAATACTCAAGAGTTGAAATAAAAACATGCAAAGGCTTGGAAAAATGGAACTAGAATTAAAGTTTATGACTTTAGGAATGACCAGTTGCCAGTTGCCAAGATAAACCACTGACAAATTTGTTTCAGCACTTGTAACAGATCTAAATTGTCTTGACTAGATCACAACATTGAGCAATCGTGCCCTTTTCAAGCTGATTAAGAAGAATATCCTATGATTGAATCATTGCTTTATCATCTCTAAAATTACATTGTAAACAAAAAGGTTGTGTGACCAACGTTGTAGAATTTAATGGCCTTTTCTAATTTTTTTTTTTCAAATTGTACCCTAGTTTTCTAACAACCACAAGGTTTTTATCATATAATTCAATCCAGTCTACATTATATCGTTCAACTTTTTTATCAAGGATACGGAGAGAAGTACCTCTTAAACAGGATGCTACACTTCCATTAACCATAAAGGGATAGACCAGCAAACGTTCAGTGGGGGTCATGCAAAAGCCGCGTAAACGTAGCAAATTCCTGTGAACAGCCATGCTGATCATTTCTACCTCTGTTTGGAATTGCAGCTCCCCACCTTGAGTGCGTTCCTCTTTAAGTCTTTTCACTGCCACTAGAGAACCATCAGCTAACCGGCCTTTATACACCTTACCAAACCCTCCTCTACCAAGAATGTTTTTGTTGCTAAAATTATCTGTTGCAACTTGTAGTTCACGCAAAGAAAACCTTTTCAGTTGTCCCAGATGAACTTCTGGGTCCTCCTCAGCTGCAAATAGAATAAAAAATGTAAAAACCACATTTTACATTAAAACCAAGATGTTGACCTTCAGAGCTTACTGACCAGGTACATCAAAGAAGTGTTCTTGTGGTTTCCTTTTTCTATATAAAGCAAGCACAATTGCCGGAGCAGCAAACAGCAAGGCAGCACCAGCAGCAACTCCTCCGGCAATGGCACCAGTTGCACTATTACCTGCTCACGTGAAATATGTTTGTCTTCATATGGATATCCTTAATACCATTTTTTTCAGTTGGCATTGCCTCAAAATGGATTGAGAACACATTTTCGTAAAGCAGATAGATGATAGAATTGGACCCTAACCAACAGTAAAATCAGCTGGATCTCAATAACACAGCTACACCACCATCCTTTTTTACCCCAAAAATATATAGTGCAAGCAATTAAAAATCAGGAGAGAGATAGAAAAGGCAGACAATTTACTGGCCAAACTAGCATACAGTCATAAAATCCTATTTAGAAGACAGCATGTTTGGTTGGATCAGTATTGTGAATAGTTTCAGGCCATACTAGCATAAAGCATTAAATTTCCTCAAGAGTTTTGCAATCAAGTGTTAGATCAGATTCTGGCTTAAAATTTGTTGCCATCAATCTAACTTTAAAATCACAGAAAACCAATCTGGGGAAGCAACTAATACAAACAAGGGATGAAATGCTTCTGTTTATTGGTAAAGAATGGAAGACGCCAATAAAAAATATATTCAGATCTTAAAAGTTTTCTAGAATTACAGAAAACCAAGTGGACTCAGTCATCCTAGCAGGATATAGACCATTAGAACATAAATTGCTGTTTTAACTTACTTAAGAACTGTTTTGGATGTGAAAAATGGATATGCAAACTCCATCAAAACAAACCTGAGGATTGAGATGGAGGAGTTGGCGAGATGGGGGGCGGTGGAGCAGGTGGAGGACTGTTTAGCTGATTATTCTGGAAACTGCAAAAATCAGCATGCGAATTAGTGAACAGTATATGTTAAAAAAACCCCCCAAGAAAAAAAGACATGATATAGCTAGTGCCAAGAGACCTGATAGGAGTGAAAAGTGAAAAGGAACCATTAACTGGAACATCTCCTACAAGCTTATTGTTCGAAAGATCCCTGCATTCCATTAGATAATGTTATCCGGGAGGTATATATGGTTCCCTAACAACTAATGGATAAATGGAAAACTGGGAACTTACAGAACTTGTAGGGTTGTAATAGTGGTTAAAGACATAGGAATCGTTCCTGCCAATGTATTGTTGTTCAGACGCCTAGTACATAAAGAAAACAAATTCTACAGAATATCAGTGAAATTGCTAGATATGTAGTCAAACAGCACTAAGGGAAATCTGTGGCAGAATCGATAACAGAAGCCATAATGCAGTAGAATTCATTTCATGCAGGAATATCAATGTCATCCAGAATATGCAAAAGTGGGATTTTCATCCTTGTGCCTGTTAACACTTCATATCGGCATCTATTATCCATACATATATACACATGCCAACTAAGATAGAGGAAATATAGAAAAGGAGTTTAAATAGAAGCAATGGCTTGAAACTCTGAGATATTTGGTGTTATGCAGTACAGATATCCATCTAACAGATTTTTTTTTTTTTTTTTGCTGTACTTTTGTAGTTAACATTTCGCCTTCTTTATATAATTCCTTATAAGATTCCTCTTCAGAATTGAATTTTCTATATCAATTCTATGTTGATCTTCAATGCTCTAATGCTTTCATGGTATTTGTTATCTTTGCAAACAGTAACCTTATCCAAAAGCACAATGTATTGTTTGCATGAATAAGTCCAGCAGCCTGCTACAGAAGGCCAGTTACCAATCTGACAGATGAGCATTCAAGTCAAGACAGGGACATGCAACACTCTAACAAGCTTTTTCCCAAATACGATCCTTTAAGAAAGACTATTAACACAATTAAAACAAAAATTAGATTCAAGCAACAGTTCCAAGGATAAAGTGTGCATTTCACTATGTAAACAAAGCAAGCAGAATATACAATGTGGGGGATGAAAAGATTGAATATAGGTTGCACAAATTTAAATTTTCAAGAAGACAAGAGCTTACAGGAATCTAAGTCTTGAAAGCTTGCCCAGGGTAGTGGGGATATGTCCACTCAAAGTATTTAAATACAAATCCAAGCTCACCAAGTTTGTCAAATTTCCAAGCTCCTCTGGGATAGTGCCACTTATATTATTACTGTAAAGTTCCCTGTCACAGAATCTTGATTAGGGGATTCAGCAAATGGTAAACAGTCTTCCAAGAACATCTACACCTCTGGACTAATACGGACTATCCATAGAAAAAAAACTCAATAATTTTTGAAATTGTCCAATATGTTTAGGATTCCTGCGGACTATGATAAAATTTTGGGCTTTTTTAGGGGCCACTTGATGGTATTTACTTCAGGAAAGTTTCAATTACTGGTCTGCAGAGGAAGTGGATAGCTGCACCTGCACTTAAGTGTAAATGGTAGTAAGCATTATGGAGAAATGTAAATTGAGGAGACAGTGTACATTAAAGGAGTAAACATTAGGGATATAAAAAGAGCACTCAAAGCACAAACCTGACACGAAAAAAAAAAGTTTATTTTTTATTTTAACTTTTTTCCATATTAAATCTTTAGATCTTGTTTGCTCTAAAACCTTATATATTACATGACTTCTATTTGCTCTCCTAAAAAAAATGAACCATATTATTTTTTGAATTGTCGCAAAAAAAAAACATTTTTATTTATAGAAAATTTTTAACATTTAATTCGTTTTACTACTACAATTTAAATTCTCTTTACATAAAATTTTATAATATTTTTTTTAATTCCAGTTCTTGAGACAAAAAAGTATTTATTTATTTTTTACTTTTTGAAATTAATTTTGCTATATATATATGTGTGTGAGTGTGTGTGTGTGTGTACACCGGCATCTTTTAAACACATAATAATTGGTATATCTAATCCTAATCTGAGTAATGGTTTAATAGTTACTTGAACCATTCCAATATGCATATATTTATATTTCTTTTTTTTTCTATGTTCATCAATTGCAATGGAGAAAGTAGTATAATCGTTTCAAAATCATTTTTCAAAGGGATAGTTTGTTCCATTTGTTTAATTGAATAATCTATATGAAATTCAAAGCTTCCTACTTTATAAATTATTTTTGGATCTTGTCTAGGAATAGACCAATAATGTAATTGATTCTCAATTTAAGCAATATTAACTTCTGTTGAATTAAAGCTTTCATCTTGAGTTTCTAAAGGAAATCGAAGATTTGAATCTTTAGAAGAAAACAATTGTGCTAATCTATTCATTTTATCAATTTTTTAATAAAATCTTCCTTTATAGGGTTATTTTACTAGGCTTATAAATTAATTATTTTTGAACACCTAAGTGGAACTACCGGAACAGTTAACCTTGGCTTAAATATGGGTGACCAACACTTCAACCAGGCTTACCAACGTCCTAAGATGCTCAAAATAATTAATTAAAAGCTTTGCAAAATGATCTTATAAAATAGATTCTATTAAGAACTTGAAAAATAATTAGATAAAATACACTAAAAATTATTTATTAAACAAATATTTAAAAATATACTTACAAAGATGCACACTTCTTGATGGAAATTGAGTTGGCTCTTATACCAAACTCTAATATAGGATCATTAAAAGAAAATTTTACAAGTGCAGGAAAAAGGAGATAAGACTAATAAAAGTAGGAAAACAAAGCAACCGAAGTGATTCTATTTATACTATCTTGAACAACTTATCTGCTAAGGAGTAACTATTGTTATCTCTTGAAGATCTCATAATAAAGTCAAAGAATCTGCTTTAGACTGTATGAATGATCTTCTTCAGATAATAATTGGTTACAAATATGGGCATATGGAGATAATTGATTGAACACTTTTATGATTCCTTTATTTGATTGTTGAAGGAGATTTTGAGCCACGAATCTTTTTTAAGTCTCTGATAAAAGAATTGTTGAAAGAAATTTTCTAAAGCCTTCCCTTGAATCTTTTTCAAGCATTATTTTTAAAAAATTTATTCAAATATCAAACAGGTTTTGAGCATATTGTATATCATAACAATCTTCTTTTTTGGAAAGACTTGAAGTGGAAGGGGATTTCATTTTAACATCTTCATCTGTTTCTGAATCTGAATCAATTTGTGATGCTATCTCTTTAATCATTTTTTCGTATTCTTATTTTGATGTTGAAGCCGAAAGATGAGTTTGAATTTGGGATTTCTTTGTTAAAAAGTCTAAATGCTCAGCAAAAAAAAGGGATTTTGTAATCTATGCTGATATTGGTTGGTTTTTAATTCATTGAATCACTGATTTTGAATTTGTTTTAATCTGGTCATATTTTTTCCACAATTTGATTTTAATTTCTCTGGACAATTAGGTTAATCTGGTTTCATTTTGGTCTAGAGCGAATATCCAGATCATAATCCAAGGAATATTGAAGGTAATTTGAAAATTTAGAAGTCTGTTTGGGTTAATTTTAGAATATATGTGAAAGTAAAAGAGTCCCTCATTTCAACATGGTAACAATTTTGCCTGTTTGTACCATACCACAAAGGGCTGATAATCTTATACACCACCTTCACGCAATTGCCGGTTCACACCAAATGCTGATAGTTGTCTACTCTCTTACCTTCTCCTTCATACTTTCTCTCTTGCATGGTGCCATGTGCACTTGTTGATATCTATGCAACTTATACACAATGTATATCGGAGTCTTTGGACAAGTTTCGAATTTTTATTTCCTTTCACCAAATAGTTTATTGTGGCCCAAGGGAGAACAAGATTTACATTGCATTTATTTATTTATTTATTTTGCCCTAACGCCTTTTATTATTTTTTTGATTTTTGATTTTTTAAAAAGATGCCTTTTGTTATTAATAATGCTCGAACTGTTACTTTTAGTAATAAGTTTCTAGATGGCCTATTTTGCTTTGTTATGATATTCTCTTATTCACAAAAAAAAAAAAAACAGTAAATGTCTCCATAAAAGTAATTTTATGAAGGTGAACATAAAGTACCATGATCATAAAAATTATGAGTATCTACCTTTTAAATTTAAATTATCCAATAACTACTTGTAATGTAAACTTGAAATAATCAATTATAAAAATATTTTGTAGATATTGAACTAATTTTTTTCTCCAAACAATTGGTTTAATTGTGGTAATACAAATTGTTTGACATCTCTTTTTCTAGATTATCAAACTCTGTGGTAGGGTATGGGTTTAATGCTAAGCCCATAACAAACAAGTCCATGACAGGCATATCGAAGACAAGAGCCTTAGTAGGCCAAAGAGATACCCCACCTAAGAAGGAAAAGAAATCTCAAAATTACGAGATAGATTAGAGAATTTCCATTTAGAAGCGACCATCCCAGACATTCCTTATTCACCAATCTAGAGGTACAAAAATTTCATTACACATTCTATTACCTCTCTTCATTTGCTAGAAACTGACCTGATCCTTCAAGGGATCCCCCAGAAAAATATTATGAGGCTCTAACATTGTCTTTATGCATAAGATCTTCACTCACTCTATATCAAGCTACCGGCCATATCCCAAACGACCCTGTTGACTTTTACTTTGCAATTAAAGTAAGTATATTTTTTTGTAAAAGGAATCAATGATTATCAAGTTACCAAAAAAAATTTTCTTTTTAAATTTTCATTTTTCATGATTTTTTTCAAGAAATTTTGCACAAAATTTTCCAAAATCATTCATTTACTTTTAATAGAGAAAAATTGTTAGTTAATTTAATTAATGAAGATGTTATGTGTTAAAATAAATCTATTATGATTGAATCCTAATTTACTAAGAAAGAATACTGCCTAGCTTATGTATAAGTTTTAATAAAGAGTCTTGCAAACAAATGCATGCCTCACTAAGACAAGAAGATCATCTTCAATTTTATACTCCAATTATACTTATTATTTTGGTGGTCAATTGCATTTCGTCCTATGAATCTTTCTTATGTTTGAGAGTGATTAAATAATAAGTTATTTAATATATTATTTTTAATTGTATTGATTTTCCAGTTGACTTATTAACTAATTGAATCTCTATAATTTAAGAAATAAAAATATTATTTTTAAAATATTTTTTTTGAAGAATAAGTTATTTTTTATTAAATTTTATTTTTCTCTTTAAGTTTTACAAAAAAAAGATTTCATAAAAGTTAAATAATTTCTAAAAATTTTTATTCAATTGACTATTAGATAAACAAAGTATTAGCTTTCAAATGGCATTAGTTCTAGATAAAAAAAATACAAAATAATGAATTTTTAATGAATTTTTTTAATTCAAAATGTGTTGATTACTCTTTTACTACAAAGGTTTGAAATAGTTAGTACCAAATCCATGAAGAGTGTAGTTTGCTTATATTTTTTATATGCACAAAAAAAAATGTTCATTTCAAATTACTTCTCTTCAACTAAAACTGAATGATATTGTCAAATGCTTCTAAGACATTATCTCAAATGATATAAAATTTGATTAAAAGGATCTTTAAACTACTAAAAATATTTTTTTTGAATGGCCAAAAAATATTGACACTGCTTTATTTGTTACATGTAAGCCAAGAAAGATGAGAAAATAAATATTAAAATAATAATATGAAATGTAATATAGTAAAATAATCTATTAAATATGAAAATATTGTAAAAATATAAGATAACTTAAAATAGAGCATGTTACAAATAATTTGAGATGGAGAGAGTACTTGTTTTCACTTTTTTTTCCCAAAAAAAAAAAAAGAGCTGTTAGATTGAAGGTGAAATTGAGAATTGTCATTGTCATCCAGGCCCATAAAAATTACTTTGGGCTGAAAGTAAAAAGATCATTGAATTTCAACATAACAATATTTTTGCCACAAAACTAATGCACCATTTTTATTCAGTTGTTGGTTTGCATTAAAACCAAGTAATGCATGTGGCATAATGGTTGAAAGAATGTATGAAGGAGAAGACGAAAGAGAAGGCAGCTATCAGCCCTCAAACCAAGAAGAGCATGTAGCACAATATTAAATAGAAAGTAGAAAAAAGAAAAATATGTGGGAAAGTAAATAGCAGCCATCATGTTTAAATAATTATACACTATTAATTTCTTGGGGGCAAAATTGTATGGAATTATGTTCTCACATGTTGGAAACTGAGTTACAAGGAAGCCCAATCGTATTAGAGAAGAAGCAAAGCAAAGCAGCACAGTTACCTGTAGCTAAAGCAAAAAGTCATCTTATTTTAATACTTGTGATTATATTAAAGTATTTTTTATTTTTCTTTTCGTAAAGAAGAGAAACCAAACAGGAATAATTACCGCCTAGTTAAAGCACACCTTAAATATATGTCAACTGACAAATGGTATATAAGAGCCTTTTGTTGGTTTGCCAACACATTTGTCGCAAATTGAAAGAAGTGTCCTATATTTACTAGAACACCTAACCTGCTTGCTCGTTACTTACACCTCTCAAATAATTTGCTATTTTTGAGAAACGACATAAAATAACCATGAGAGATAGGTAATCTAGCACCAACAAGTCATAATGGCGATCCACAACTCCAAAATTCATCAGACCAATTAGAACTTGCACATGCATCTCCATAGTAACACAAAAAATGTCTATAGCATGCAGTGACCACAAACCTTTGTGAAGGCCAAGAAGTTTCACCATCAAAGAAGTTTTTAACTCTATACGAACAACAGAGCCAACCACTCAATTCCTTATGCCATCCTAAATTAAACTTTCTAACTTGGCAGCTCTGCCCTGCCCCCATGGCAGATGAAGCCATTTCGTACATATTGAGTTTGAACTAGTTAACAAAAGAGGAGGCGACACCATGAAACCTGTCAAGCATTAAGCTTCCAAACAAATAAATCTTTCCTAACTGCTTCTGCTTGATCCTTTTCCAATCGAAAATAATAATCCAACTAATTCCGAGCCTTAGATAATTTCTAAATAATTAAAGCAAAAATACTCACCCATTTCCCATCAAGCTAAGCACATAATTGGACATACAATAGCATTGAAGAAGAACAAGTAAGCTTTTCTACTGGAATAATAGTAGCCCAAATTCATTTTGCAAAGAAACAATGTGAAAAACACGACTAAGATCCTCAATCTTGCAACCACACAAGGGACAAACAGTGGAACTACCACTACTAAAAAAACTCTTTTTTCCAACTGCCTATTCTCCAATGGCTAAGACGTTGGAAATTTCGAACATGCAAGGCTGTTGGAAACTGTGAAAAAAAATTGAAACTTGTAAAAAAAAATACAACAGCTTAGCCATTTGAAGTGTTCAAAAATTTCCAATGGGCAATTTTCCAACGACCTAAAATGTTGGAAAATATGTAAGTTAAGCTGTGCATCTTAGTATTTATTGTTTAAACCGTTGGAAAACATTTTTTTTCTAGTGGCCTAAAATTTAAATATATGTCATAATATGTATTTATCATAATATATTAGTATAATATATAATTTATCATAATATAATATATTATATGTTAAAATGTATCATATATATAATATTTATCATATTTATTGTATAATTTTAGAAAGTAAAGTAAGTATTTTGAAAATATTTTGTTATAAACAACAACAACAACAATAATAATAGTAATACATTTATATATATAGTTTATTATATATATATATATATATATATATATTGATATTTATATTTATATATATTCATATTGATATATTTATGTATATATAATTTTCCCTAGCAAAAAAAAAAAATTGATTTACTAGGCCAAAAAAACCCAAACCCAACCTTAACTAACTCTAATTATAAATATTATCACTTACCCTCCCATCTTCCTCAAGCCCTCTCCGTCTCTACCTCCTCTTGGCCCTCTTTGTCTCCGTCCCTCCCTTTCCCTCCTTTCGCCCTCTCAATCTCTACCTGTTTTCCACCTCGTTGTCACCATCTTCCTCTCTCCATCTTTGGCTCTCTTCTGCCTCCCTATCGTTGTCTCTGGCTTTCTTCCACATTGCCGTCGCCGTCTTCATCCGCCTTGTTGTCGTGCTTCTCTCCTCCGCTATGCTCATTGGCATCATATCTCGCGTCTCCTTTTTTGCATGCTCCGGCCTCCACAGCCGCTGTGCTTATTGGAGTCATTAGTCCACCGTGCTCATCGACCTCGCTAGTCCGTCATTCATGTAACCTGTCCTCAACCTTTTCGTTGTCCACCGTCTCCACATCTTCTACGTCCTCCTCGCCTTCACCATTTCCATGCCTTTCTTGGTGGCCAGAAGAGATGGGATCATAAGAGATGAGTTTTGATTTTGTATAGATCTGTTTTGCGTTTTTGATTTGCGGTTCAATTTTGTTATGATTTTTTATTTTTTATTTTTGTTTAGATTTATTCGGATGTTTGATTTTTTGTTTAGATTTGTTCAGATTTTTTATTTTTGATTTTGGTTAGATTTGTTTCGAATGATTGATTTTTAGTTTAGATTTATTCAAATTTTTTATTTTTGATTTTGGTTAGATCTGTTTTGTATTTTTAATTTGGTTGAATTTGTGTTAGGTCGGTTAGATTTTTTATTTTTTTATTTTTAAATTTTTTGTAATAATGTAAATATAATTTTAGTAATAATAATTTTAATTTTTTGAACTAATGTAAAATATAATTTTGCTAAATTTAAAATAACAAATATAAAATATTTAATCATATATATATATTTTATTTTCTTGAAATAGTTTTCCATCGGCCTGAGCCGTTGGCATTGTTGGTCATTGAAAAACCGTTTTTCTGTTCAAAAAAAATTTCCGAAGAATTGGCCAATGGAAATTTTCAATGGCCATACCAACAGCTAATCATTGGGTCGTTGGAATTTTTTTTCCAACGCATGATTTACCAATGCAACTATTTCCAATGGTTATTCATTGGAAATTGTTAATTTTCCAATATGAGGCCGTTGGAAAATGACTTTTTTTTTAGTAGTGTACAAAACCTCATCCTCAGGCAATTCTAATTAGTCATTGGTTTAGGAATGACACTAACCATATAAAGAATACCTTTTCTTGGGTTTGCATCTTCTAGACCCCAAGTAGCCATATCTGTATCTTTCGTTTGTTGCCTCTTCCTTACAATAGAATCACAAGCACACCAAACCGAAAAGAGCCACCACTACTCAAGTTCCAGAAGAAATTTATAGATGATTGCACAAGGAAAACCAAGCTATTGGGACAAACATGGGAAGAAAATCAACGTCCCACTCTCTGTTATTTTTTTTTTTATATCTAAAGCATGTAAATCCTTCAAACTATTCAAGATGGGGACTAATGCATCTTTAAGCAAAGGTTTATTTCCAAGCCAAGTATCTTGCCATAATTAGTAAGCCTGAAAATTAAAACCAAAATCCAAATTTTGTCTCGAACACCAACATAATATTTTGAGGTTTGAGTTAGTTTTGAAGGTAAAATATGTCCATTTTCGGGTTGGCATGACCTGAACCAAAAGTAGACAAAAATTTAGGTTAGGCTTGGTCAAACCTAAACAACTCGAACCCAACCTGAATTTTAAACCTATATTAGGTTTACCTCCTAACCCAAGTTTCATAGCAGCCCAAGACTATCTTGTTATTTACTTATTCTAAATTGTGTGAGCCTGCAACTAAGCCCGATTTTTATTTACTTCACCTAACTTATTTTAGATACCAAACTAAACCAACCTAACATAAAAATTAAAAGTTTAAACCTTGTCTTTTCTCCATTATATCATTTGTTTCCCTCTTCTGCTCTCTAAAACATCTTACTGTTGCCACATATAACTTCTATCACCCTCTCTAGTGCACTTCTGCATCTTCAACAACACTAGGTCATAATCCACTAGGCCATAAACACCTAGGATGGCCTTTTTGTTGCTGATGTCTTGCTTAATGATAGAATTATTGGAGTCATATGACAAAGATATGAGAATTGATAGGGAACCAAAAGAAGCAGAAGGTGGTGGAGATGAGGGTATTGAGGGCGACAAAGAGGCAAGATGAGTGGGAGGGCAAGGTGGTAGGAAGGCGAATGGTAGCCATAGGGATTGATGGAGAGGGAGATTTAGCTGTGTTAGGCTAATTCGGGTCCAACTTGAATTCCACTTTCCGAGCCTGAATTTTTTTGGTTACAGGTTAGAATGAGTTTTTCTTAACTTAAGGTAGGTTTTGGCCATCGTTTTATAGAAAAAATAGGTTGAACAGGTTGCATTCGACCCAAACTACTTGACATTTTTTTGCCAAACTTTCACCCATAATTTAGCAGAAAAGTTGTTCAAGATAGTATAAATAGAATCACTTCGGTTGCTTTGTTTTTCTACTTTTCTTAGTCTTATCTCCTTTCTCCTACACTTGTAAAATCTTCTTTTAATGATCCTATATTAGAGTTTGGTATCAGAGCCAACTCAATTTCAATCAAGAAGTGTGTATCTTTGTAAGTATATTTTTAAATATTTGTTTAATAAAGAATTTTTAGTGTGTTTTATCTAATCATTTTTCAAGTTCTTAATAGAATCTATTTTATAAGATTATTTTGCAAAGCTTTTAATTAATTATTTTGAGCATCTTAGGACGTTGGCAAGCCTGGTTAAAGTGTTGGTCTGCCATATTTAAGCCAAGGTTAACCGTTCAAGTGGTCCCACTTAGGTGTTCCTATCTAGGTGTTCAAAAATAATTAATTTATAAGCTTAGTAAAATAACCCTATAAACGAAGATTTTATTAAAAATTTTGATGAAATGAATAGATTAGCATGATTTTTTTCTTCTAAAGATTCAAATCCTTAATTTCCTTTAGAAACTCGAGACGAAAGCCTTAATTCAACAGAAGTTAATATTGCTCAAATTGAGAATCAATTACATAATTGGTCTATTCCTAAACAAGATCAAAAAACGATTTATAGAGTGAGAAGCTTTGAATTTCATATAGATTATTCAATTAAACAAACGGAACAAACTACCCCTTTGAATAATGATTTTGAAACGATTAGACTACTTTCTCCCATTGCAATTGATGAACAAAGAAAAAAAGAAATATAAATATATGCATATTAAAATGGTTCAAGTAGCTATCAGACCATTAGTTAGATTAGGATTAGATATACCAATTATTATGTGTTTAAGAGATCTCGGTATATATATATATATATATATATATATATATATATATATATATATATATATATAAGCAAAATTAATTTCAAAAAGTCAAAAAATAATAAATACTTTTTTTTGTCTCAAGAACTAAAATTAAAAAAATTATTATAAAATTTTATGTAAAAAGAGTTTAAATTATAGTAGTGAAACGAATTAAATGTTAAAAATTTTCTATAAAGAAAAATGTTTTAATTTCTTTTCGCAACAATTCAAAAAATAATATGGTTCATTTTTTTTAGGAGAGTAAATAGAAGCCATGTAATATATAAGGTTTTAGAGCAAATAAGATCCAAAGATTTAATATGGAAAAAAGTTAAAATAAAAAATAAACTTTTTTTTTTTGTGTCAGGTTTGTGCTTTGAGTGCTCTTTTTATATCCCTAATGTTTACTCCTTTAATGTACACTTTCTCCTCAATGTACATTTCTCCATAATGCTTACTACTAATTACACTTACATCGAGTTTGGAATATACACTTACTTTACTTTTAATTTTTATATTTTAATTTAAGGCATTTAGTGATTGTCTTTTAGAAAACTTAAACTATTTAATAATTAAAATTGGTCATAATAAGTAAATAATAATAGATAATGATTAAAACTTACTAACACATACACCCATTAATTTATTTTACAATAAGTTAGAGTAATTTAAAATGACTTATTTTCATTTTTATGATTTCTTTTGTTCGGAACCAATGCAAATTTGAGAGCTAAGAATATATAAGTACAACTATCTATGAAATGATATTTTTATAATAAATAAAATTTATAATAATCTAATTAAAATGTAAAAAATATTATCTAATGGATTTTACTGTACCTTTACGGTATAAGTTCCCCTTTGACCTCCATCCCATATCCCCACCCAAAAACAAAGCATATTTGGTTTTTAAGGGGAAAAACTAACAAAGAACCAAGATTGAACCAGTTGTCTCTCTCTTTTTTTTTTTAACACAAAAAAGCTTTATATCTACAAATATTAAAATTAAAATTAAAATTTGCAAACTTACATCATAAGCAATTCTTCGATAATTTATATTTAAGAAGGACGTACTACATATAATTTTATTCCAGTCTTGATATATTTATCCATTGCATTATCTTTTTTTTCATATGTTAAAAGATATTCAAAGTTGTAACATTATTACGTAAGACGTGTAGTGGTTCGCAAAAAGACATGAAGCAAAAGAAAAGAAAATAAATAGAATACCACGTATAATATAAGTCATGAAGCTAAAAGCAAAAGAAAAAAGAAAAAAGGAAAGAAAACAAATGCCCATTAAGGTAAAAGCAAAATAAAAGGAGATTCAAAAATTTTCTCAACCCACGAATCCACGTTATACCGTACGACTGTTCGCACAAGAACTGAGTCGTTAAGAGGGTGGTTTGATTCGGGGAAAATGGTGAAATCCAAATTTGGTTCCTAATTTTTAGGTTTATTATAAAGCATTTTCTTAACTTTAAAAGTACTTATTAAAATCTCTTAATTCAACTAATATATCCTATTTTAATTCTTAACGTCAATTCAGACATTATTTTAGATAAAAATTATCTAGGTGGCATTGATACTGTCACATGACTTCATCTTTAACTAAAATAAATGCCCATATTATATAGAAATGAAAATTCAAATCGACACTAAGACACAATCTTGGGGATTTGAAACATAAATAATCCAAACCTCATCTTCTTTCTTAATTCCAACCAAAGCCCCACTAAAGTAGAGCTAAAAACAAGAGGAATTGGAAAGGCCAGACCATGGTTCTTATTAGGCATCTCTAACAGCTTCAAAAAAATTTCTATGAGATGGGGAAATAAAAAGTAAAATTTCCATAATATTTTTGCTCTAACTCCAATAGCTTCCCTATTTTGTAGAATTTTGTATTTATTACATAACAATTAAATATTATGGATTTAAAGTAAATTCAAATCAATGACTAGTTTAATTATTGTATAATTAAATATTGTTGGAAATGTAAAAAATTATTCCTTTCGGTTTACAAAGAATGACTCTTTTACCTTTTTAAGTAAAATTTGACTTAAATATATTGATATTAATTATATTAAGGTACCATTTTCATAAGAAATTTATATTTCTATAAGAAATTTTGGAAGAAAAAAATGAATTAATTGTTGTATAATTAAATATTGTGCAAAAATGTAAAAATTTACTACCCCTACTTCATAAAGAACGATTATTTTAACTTTTTTAACTAAAGTTTGACTTAAATACATTCATATTAATTTATACTATAATTTTTTTAAAAAATTATATTTATAAAATAGAGTCATCAAGGTACCAATTTTATATAAAAATTTTATATTTCTATAAGAAATTTTGAAAGAAAGAAAATTATGAATAGTAAATGAGACAACTTTTATGAGACAGAAGGAATATTATTTTTCATTCCCTAAAAATTTTTGGAGTTTCTACAGAAATGGGGAATGAGATCTTCTTTTGCATCTCATTCTCTATTTTAAAAAATAGGATGGGCAAGCTTTTAGAGATAAAAAATGACTTTATATTCCCTAAACTGAAAAAACACTACGATATAGAAAAACGGTTAGAGGTGCTTTTAGTAGTCGCAATTGGGAGATGTTTTCGAAGAAGAATGTAGCTGAATTGATGCCTGAACCCAACCCCTAGCTCAGTCAACCTCGGCTTTGGCACTTACGGAAGCAATCCAACTCCAGGCGGGAAGAGGCGGCAGCCGTCGCCAAGAGGAGTGACGCAGCAGTGACAGACATTTTCAATCTGGCGCTAAGTGACGGCGCTATTGAATGCTACGACGATGGAGAATGAGACGAACAACGAGAATGACGAAGGTCCACTGGCCCCAAATCACTCCCAAATCGCCGTTCCATGAATCCACGTCAATCTCCGGCAGTAGCGAGGGTTAGAGCTAGCATTGGATCCTTTGATCTAGAAGGCCCCACAGATTTTCATCGCCTTTCCGTCGGCCGCATCACAACCGTTGAGATCTTATCCTCTGCTCGCCTCAATGCCTTTCTTTCCATCCGAACTGATGAAATCCCACTATTGTCGCTAAAGTTTTCCCAGGATTCCAAAGACCAATTCGCCAGAGTCCAACTAAAGCCTTTGCTCACAGACTTGACCTTCAACAACATCATGAGGGTGATGGCTGGAAAACGGTACTACAGCAATGATGTTCAGGTGAGGAGGTGCAGGAGGAAGAGGCCAAGAAGTTTACAGGCACTGATTTAGGAGACATTAGCGGCCAGAGGTGTCACGAGTCCTCGAAAATTTCTGCCTTTTCCAAGCTAGTTTGAAGAGAGGAGCTTTGAGAACAAGATCAGGAATCTAGCAGAGTTTAGATGGGTTGTTACAGGGTGGTTTGGTGGATGAACATCGACGGTGCAGGACAAAGAAAACCATGATCTGTCACCTCCTTTCTCTGTATCAGTCTAAGGATGAAATTGAAGGTTTAGAGAGGAAGAGGAATTTGAGAGAGATGAGAGAAACTGAGGGAGAGATAGTTCATTTATGAGTGGCTAAATTATATTTTAATTTCTTATAATTATTTATTTATATTATTTTTAATTTGAAGTTTCTTGTTCTTATAGTATAGTCATCTAAAGATTTTCACAGAGCTGGTTTAACCAGGTTCGCCATAAACTCAAACTACCCTGCATAAATGACTGAGTTGCATAATATAAAATCGAGCTGCACCATATACCACAAAATCCAATTAAAACACAAACCGTATAAAATATGGTTCGGACTAGAATTTATCGTTTCTATCGTATAAAACAATTTAGGCTACTTCACAACACTTATCCTAAAGTTCATACATTGCTTTCAAAACCAAATAATTTTATGAAACATCAACAATTTCGTACTTAGAACATCACAAGCACAAAATAGTCGTAATGTTACAAAATACAAAACTAGTATTTGGATTCCAAAGCTCTTGTCACTTCAAAATTCTTTAGGTTCTTATACGTAATTCCTTCTTGTTACATAAGGTCGTTGAAGCTATTCTCATGGTTTCACTACACCATTATAAGATTTTTGGTTAGCCCAAGATACAAGACAACACTTTTTAAATATATTTCGGAATTACAAAATATAAACTCATTCAAACCTATAAAAGTAATAAAATGAGGGGGGTTGGGGTTAACTTTCTCATTAGTTAGTAACTATTGCAGTTCAGTTTAGTTTTTACCGGTTTCAAAATTAAAACTCGAATTGCACTGCATATACATCCATTTTTTATTTTTAGAACTCAAACAGCACCAAAACCTATATAACTATCGGGAGTTGATTCAATTTAGTCCATACGATTTCATATGTTGAGTGAGTTGGATGAACACCCTATCCGTATTTGGCAGTTTATGATCCATCATAGTAGTAGTAAATGCCACATAAGCAAGTTCCACGAAAAAAAAAACACCTAAATTGACAGTAAAGACTAGAATATAATATGCTAGTTGAATTAAGAAACTTTAATATATACTTTTAGAGTTTCATTTACTACTTTAGGACGAATCTCAAACTAAGGACCGAATTTGGATTTCATTCTTAGGAAAAAGGATGAATTTGATAAAGAAGATTGAACACTCACAATTTTTGCGTAGATGATTAAGAAAATGATCGAGTCAATCTACATTTTAAGCCCATACAATTATATATTTGTTTTAGTTTTAATCTAATATTTTTTTATTTTTACTGTTATAAAAGAGCCACGTAGCATTTTGAAACATCATATTGATTAAAAAAGTGCCACACCATCATATTATGTCTTAGATAATAAAAAAATTAATAGAATGGACTCAAGTCAGACACGCGTTACAATTGGCCTCTTAAGAGGCACTTTGAAAGATAATCCCTATGGACGATAAACACAACGTTAATGGTACCATAAAATTTTCTTGTGATGACGGTAAGAATTAAATAACACGCACACACAAAGACAGAGAGGGGGCCCCCCAAGGGAGGGAGGGGGTGGGAGGAGTTCTGTACAGCAACGAAATGGCACGTAATTTGGACTCATCCAATTCAGAAACCTGCAAGGCTTACAATTGATGATTAACAAAAACACTTGCCATAAGATAAGCCTGCACCAGCATTGCACTAACGTATAAGCCAACAAGTTTTCTTCACCTTCATTTTCTACCAGTCGTCCCAACTCGAGGTTTACCTTTAACCTCAGATTCCTGTAGAAAAATAAACAAACAACAATCACTTGGCAAGCTTCGAATGGAGAAGATGAAAGCCAAAATACGTCTTCAAGGGGGCTGCTAAATTAAGAAAAGAAAAACCGAGTAGATGAAAATGGTAAGAAAATACTAGTATATGGCAAACAAGCAGAGTACCAGTTCTTACTCATTTGTAACCAGGACCTGAATTTTGTATCTATTAATTAAGCTTTGCAAATAACCAACCCTAGTATCATACCTGTGGTAGATGCAGGAAAATGTATGTCTTCGCTGTTGCAGGATTATGGTTTTCTGCACCTTTACTCCAGTCATAGCAGACCTGTTAATAGATTTCCTGTGTTATTGCAATGTCTGCATACCACTGACATAAGTTTTAACAATTCAAGAGCAGGTTCAAACAATTTCTCTTTTCTTGCTTTTCATGGACATGCAATCTGTTAACATAAGGCTTTCATTATGTAAGAGTATCACCAGTGCAGTCCATGCAGACAGATGCCATGCACAGAGAAAGGACAATACCGCATAGGCAAATATTGAACCATCATTGTTGAAAGTGCTGCATGGAATGGGTTGACTGCACCTTGCCATGGCCTGAATTGAAGTCAAAGGATCACGTCACCAAAATGGATCATCAGCTTGAGATGGGAAGAAAGAACCCATTTTCTGATACATAAATAGTAAACTTCAAGCAGAACACCAAGCAGATGCCAGCATGTACACATTTTTGCAGATATTTTGTCACTTAGAAAACTGAATGTGTGAAACATGCAAGCAATGACAAAGTAACCTATGAAACCTTGTGAGCAAACAAGTTCTACCTAATTAAGTTTGGTCAATAAGTAAACCACTCGAACAAAACAGTAATAAAGATCCTTAAGAGATACCATCCAGCACCAATATTTACTTTCTCACACTAGCAAATTCAGAGTGTATCTTAATAGAATAAAATGCTTATCATGAATTGAAGCTTCAAATATTACATTCTGTCTTCACCAATCACTGATCATCGATGAGATCAGGACACTCATTAACCTTGGTTCGCAGCTGCAGAGCTATGCACTTAAAAAATAACCAACGATAATCATGTTCTTAAATTCCAGGATTTCATGGTTCTTGCCCCAGCATAGCAAAGTATAGCACGAAAGATGCAAGCATGAGAGTGTGAGGGGAGGGGGAGGAGGGAAGTACAAGGTTAAGGAGCAACCTTGAGCCTTTGTTTACTGTCCTTGTCCCAGAAATTAAAAGCACCATCAGAGCCAGCAGTTGCAAAGGTATGGTGCACCTACAAAACAAGTATTGGAAAAATAGGGCAAAATCAAATGCTTCATCATATGTGAATAGTATCCCATATTTCAACAAAAAAAAATTAACATCAGATAAGAACACTATTACTGTTGCATCAATATGAAGGGGTTTACATAATATAAAGGTATGCAGAAAATTCTGAGAGACTCACCGGGTGAAAATTCAAAGAGTTCACCGAGTATATGTCATTGCCATCTCTGTGGCATTTGAAGGTAAAATTTTTTCCCTGTTGTTGATCATCCAAATGATGTACACCTACCCTTCCTTCTATTGACCCAACCTAAAAGGAATAGATTTTGGAATCAGCTCATTTTTCAAGTACAACATTGCATAACTGCCATGCATTTTTCAAAAAATTGAGAACATGTAAGATATCCCTCCATCAAAATTCAAAACAACCAGAGTAACAAAAATTTAGGAACTGATCATTCAAACTCTACAAAGGTCAAGAAGTTTCAATGTAAACTGGGTTAATATATTTACCAAGAACCCCTGAAGATCTGGGAAGGCAGCAACACATCTTGTCTGATACTTCAAAGGTGAAACAATTCTCTTGAATTCTGTCTGTTTGCAGAAAGAGCTATTATATATGACGCAAATAGAGATTTGGAGTGATAAGCTAGAACACAAATAGAACCATTTTTCTGTATTCAAGCAAATTCAAAGAACAAAAAAACTGAATAAAAGCATCAGTGGGATTAAGTGCAAGTTGCATTCTTTGAGAATTCATGAGATAAAAATTTACCTGTGGATTCTGTAAATTATAGACAATCAGATTTCTATCTGCAGTGCCAACAACCAGGGTATTTCATAGTTAAAGCATAGCATCTCTCTTGGAGTGGTTGGGTGTGCACTGGATTTGGTTGCCGTAGATCCCAATACCTTCAGTATCATAACACATCCCATCAATATAAGCATTTCTTAGAAATTTCAACATGAAGTTACAGGGAAAAAAAAAGCCACCGAAGGCCAGGAAAAGGACTTAGATAATTAGGTAGATGATATCTATGCGGCCCTCAAACAGCAATTTTAACAGTAACTACAAAAGAAAAAAATAGGAAAGGAAATGCATGGTGTTGGCCTGTTACTTCAAAGTTTTGTCCCAGCTTCCTGTAACTAGCATATTCATCTCAGCAATCCAAGCCATCTCCTTTATTGGTGCATCATGCATGGCAACAGTAACTGGCGGACCGCCAGACAACAAGGGCCACATTTTTGCTTGTTTGTCACAGCCCCCACAGAAAACAGTCGTCCCATCATCTTTCCAAGTTGAGCATAAAACCTAGCACATAAACATAGTCCCATCAGCAAACGAGAGAGAACAAGAGACTAGGATGGGAACAAGACACAGAACATTGCAGCTTCACTTCTCTTAATCAGATTAGGGTGGGAACTGGGAAGGAACATGCATTTATAGATTTAGAATCTAAATAAAGTCAAATTCAAATTATCTTCCTAAGTAGCGTACACAGAACTCAGCCTTTGTACCAAGAACATGAAAAGAAGATAAAAGAAATACTTACTAACACAACAACATTACCTTCTCGTTGAGGTGCAACAAAAAAAAATTGGTTCGCCTTTATGACATAATCATTTCATGTCTTCTAGGGCTCTTTAGGAGGAAAAAAAAACCAAGATGTTCAACCACATTACAAGCTGGGACAAACTTCAGCCAGACTGAGCAATACAGACATCCAGTCAATTAGATTCCAAATAGGATAACAGCCTCAGAAGTTATGGCTATAATGGTAGTAAAACAAATTTCAGGTTGTTTACACGAAGGAAACAAATGTTGTCCTGGAATAAGTCAATAACTCGTTTTTTATTCAAAGACATTGGATGTTCATCAGTCACTCCAAAGTGAAAAACCATTATACGAAACAAACATCTAAATAAAACTGATCCGGAGAAGTCCAGACTCCAGTCCAGAGTGATCTTATCTCATCCCAAAATCAAATGGCAGGCAAGTTCTTACCGGCTGGTCATGCGATATAGATGCCTTGGGCATACTCGCTACATTTGTCCCACTTCGCATTATCTCCCAGCACCGCACCTGTGTCCATTTAAATGACATTCAAGAAAAAACAGGCGAAAATATTTCAACAACTCTGCCCGTGCAAACTTAGAGGGAAAATGCAGAAATCAGACTGTCTAGGAACATAAAAGAAGAAACAGTAAGGATAAGAGACATAGACAGATCAAAATGTCGAAGAAACCTTCATCTAGAAGTCCAAACACAACCTTATAACCAATTGTTCTGTTGATAATCGAAGTAAGCAGAAAGACAAGATGCGAGCTCAAAATATCAAAAAAAAAAAAAAAGCAAAATACCTGATTATCCCAGGAAGTAGCGACAAGGTAATTAGCCTTGGGGCTGAAACAAAGGCTGGACACAGAATCACCAGGAGGTTGAGCAACCTAACCATAAGAAGAAAGTAAGCTACGGGAAACATGAGGGAGAAATCAGAAACTAGTCCTCGTTTGGGCGGCGAGAAAGCGGAAAGAAAATTGAACCTCAAATGACTTATTGGGATTGGGATTGGAGAGCGAAGTGGGCAGAAAGTTGGACATTCTTGATTCGGACGGAGCTGATCGGAGGAAGTTCCAGAAGCGGGAAATGAGCTGCGGTGCCGACGGTGTTAATAGAAGACGAAGGGCGAGACCGCCAGAGAGTGGTGGTTGCGTCAGTGGAACGCAGCACCGAAATATGAGATTCTACAAAAACGGTCCAAAAGCTTCTCTGCTTCTGCCATACGAGTACTGATATTATTGAAGTGATTGTGGTGTTCCCGGCATGGCATTGGTTGAACACTTAAATTAGCATTGCAGTATTCTTTTATTTACTTCTGAATCAAACTACCGATATTTTCAGAAAAACTAGCAATAATTTTCTTCAATACTTTCAAAAGGAGGTTGATTAGTACTTAAAAGTTAAAACAATGTAACTAAAAAGATTTTCAAGTTCAATGTTATTTGTGACGTGATGGTCTACAAAGATATCTCATTTGACAATCTCCTTTCATATGGGTCATAACTTTTATTCCTTTTAACAGTTTTTTATTTAGTATATACGAGATATATTAGCCCACACAATGTAACGGATGTTTTTTATAATAAATTTAGTACAAAAAATTTAAATAATAAATAACTTAAAAATATGAGAAAAACTAATTAAAGCCAAACTAAGCTGAAAAATAATTAAAATTAGGTAAATAGAAACATAACATTATATATATTTTGAAATAATGTTTAATTTTGTCATTAAAAATAATTCACTAAAAATTTCCTACTTTTATCAACTTAAATTCTAATTTTTAATATCAATGAAAATTTTATTTAGGAAAATTTACATTCAATTTTAGCAATTATGGACCAAATTATTCTATTAAATCATAGAGAACACTTTATACTGCAAAATGCAATCATTTATAACAAAATAATATGATTAAAACATTAAATTGTGCTTAATTTATGTTAGTAAATTTACAATTTAACCATTAAATTAACAAAAATAAAAAATTAATTAAAGTTGAATCAATTAGAACCATATCCAAAATTAGGCAAATTATAATGATTAAAGTTTTATTTTGAAAAACAAAATAAAAATAAACAACAAGAAAAATTTGAACCAAGACAGAAAATAAAAAAATATTAGGTTTTAAAGGCTTAACAATTGATTTAATGAATATAAACAAATGGCTTAACACAAAAATAAATAAATTATGATAACCAATGTCTTACTTTAGAATATAGTATATAAAAACAATGAAAATTTTGGGGACTAAGAGAATAAATAGAAACAATTTAGCTAAATATTTATTGAATTTAGGGACCTAAATAGAAGATGGATGGAACATAGAGACTAATATGAAAAAAGAGTAGCAGCTTAGGGATTAAACTGTTATTTAACCAGATAGCCTAAAACTGGAGAAATTGAAAAAGGAGCCCTAAAAAGGAAAAAATGTGAGCACCTTATAAAAAAAGAATCGAACATAAGAAAGAGTAAATTGTGTCGGAAAAAAGGAGAAAAAAAAAAAGAAAAAAACTGTTTATCTTCAATGATGAACAGTGAAAACTCCATGACTTTTAGAAGTAGGGCACTTATTTGGGACCAACACATTGTGTAGGTACATTCTATAACAACATTAGTTGTAATATAATCAATATAAGTCATTGATAGAATAATATAAAAGAATAAAACTTACCTTGACATTAAGTAAAATCTGGATATGAATAATTATAAACACACAAAGTAGTCAACTGAAGATATATTTATATGGTGTCAAAAGAGCATTAATGATTAAAAAAATTCTATTAATCAATTCAATAAAACCATTAAGAGAAAGATAGTTCATAATGTAGGATATCATTGCATAATATGCATGCATATATTTTCCCAGATTTTTCCATAGTAATGAATTAGTGATAAAATAAAACCTTTTAAGAATCATTCACTTATGCATAATACAAATTGTTCACTTATTTCAACTAATCAAAACTCTAAATCAAATATGTGTAAACCGCTCATACATTATGAAAAGTGTGCATTTATTTCAACTAATTAAAATATTCAAACAAACCTATATAATTAAACCTCTGAGTCAAACCATGCGAAAGAAAAAGCTTTTAGTATTTAATATGATTAATACAAGCATTTCTGATATGATCAAGGGAGGCACACCCAAGGAAGTTAATGACCCATTGAAGGTTTCTAGTGGACCAATGACATGGAAGAAAGTTAAAGAGTTCATTAGTGCACTTCAAGCCTTTGTTTCAAGCTTCTTTATGGAAAATGGACATAGAACTTCACAAGGAGCTGCTGGAACTTTCAAGACATCATATGAGGATGATGGCAATGCTTGGTACTCAGTTCTAGAGTGCCTAGACAAGTCACAAGACAAGAAATCCCAAGGGCACCCCTTAAGTGCACCTTTGGAGCCACCTTGAGTGTTTTAAGGCCATTTTGCCTCTACAAGTTGGATCTTTGAGCTCTGACTTTTCAAGACCTCTTTCCAACATTTAAGAGGAATAATCACGCCATTGGAACTCAAATATTCAAGCTTGGATCTGAAGATACAAGTGAAAACCCTAAAGAGCCCAAAGTGCACCTGAGAAGACCATTTGGGGGTTTTTGGGGCCAAACTTGTATTTGTACTTTGTTTTCATTAATTTCCTAGTTATTTACATTATTTAGAATGTTATTTAGGCTATGGAATTAATTCAAGTCGCTTAGGACAAATGGCATACGCTGCATACCTAAAACAAGGTTGAAGGGATATAGGAGTCCTAGTTTGACTAGGTTTCTTGAGTCCTTTGTAATTAGGTTTCCTAGGTGACTTGGGCTGCGAATTTTAGCTGGTTTTTTACCCTAGTTTAGGCCTATAAATAGGAAAATATTTTGGATGTAAAACACAACTTTCAACTGAAATAATATTGCTACTTTGGAGAGAATTTCTCTTTGGTTCTTTGCGGACTACCTTAGTGCATAAGTTTGCTTGTGTTCTTGGTGTTTTATACTTCTTGTTTCTAATCATAGGTTGATTAGGGGTAGAGGTTTTAAATCCAATCTCTTTGATGTCTTGTGAAACTTGAAAAACATATTGGGTGCGTTTCATGGTCTTTATACCATTGGTGTTCACATCAATGTCCTTCACTTTCATTTAAAGTTTTATCATCTTAAATTTAAATATTCCATCAAAAATTTTTATTTTTCTAAAAGTTTATATCAGGTATCTGAAAGTCTGCCACACTCGTGAGCAGGGATCTAGATAAGCCTTATTCCTTTTTCCTTAAAAACCTTTGACTTCTGGTATATACAAAAATTCTAATTAGCAAAAGGAAAACAAAAAGGTTTATGATAGATCATGAAAGTTTGGGACCATTATGGAAAAAATATCATATCAAAGGACTAAAGTCTTCTTTAGCACTTTCTATGGATGTAGCTACTTGGATTGATTATGTTAGATGAATTCATGGTTATGTGATGTTAGTTTTCTACAAAATGTATGCTTATTCTTCTCTTAAGCTTAATTTTGTGTTAGCTAGTTGATGGCCACAATTAGTTGCACTATAAATTGCCTCTAAACTATTGGAAAAGATTAGAAGTTATTTGACCCAGGAAAAGAATTTAATGGCTATGGGCTTATTAGGAAATTAGTCCAAGTCATTAGGTAAAGGTAAATTGAGCTCTAACGCATCTTTCTAAACTTGTAATCTGATGGAAATCCTTATTAAGTTTAGATTAGAGAGATTAATTCTTTCACTTGAAAAAATAAGAATTCAGTTAAACAACTTTACCAACATGTATTGGAAACTAACTTATTAACTTGAATTCACCACTTAATCCAAACAAGTAATGAACCCATAGAAAGTGTACTTTAGTGATTTGTTAAAAACCCCACGTTTTCATTGCATTCCGAGCATCTTAGTTTAGTGGTATTCTAATTAGGCTAGCGTTAACTTAGACTCATTAATTTGCTTGTTTAGCTTTTTATTTGACATTGTTGGTTTAGCTAAAGTAGTCTTAAAGTAATGGTACTTGGTAAGTGAATCAATCAATCTTTATGGGAACGATACTTACTCAACCCATCTACAAGTCCACCGTACACTTGCGGGTTAGGGATTAAAAATCAACAACAATTTTGGTTAACTTAAGATCATGAAGCTTATGAAGCTCCCAAGTAAGACAATGGTCCCAAACCCAAAACTTCTTCCACAATGATCTTCCTAGGTTTCACCTGCAAAACAACAATATAATTCATCAAAAATTGAATCAATTTGCTAGTACATGTGGAGTTTTTGGAGAGATGACGATGGATGACTTGCTATTAGCCTTTTATCTTCCCATTTTATCTTCGTTTTGGTCTTGTATAACCTAAACAATTATTTAAGTGAGCCAAGAGGTAAAAGGTATCAATTTCCAAAGTTTCAGGGGTAAAACATAACCATGAAAATAAACATTATATCATCCATGAGAACTACAAGGAAGATGAAAGATTAAACCCAAAATGACTAAAAGAGATTGTCTCCAAGGTCTTCAAGTAAGCCCCCTTGAACACTCCAAGCAATCTCTAAGCTAGCTTCAATGGTGACCAAGAAAAACCAAAAAAAGCCAAGAATCCTAACTATGGTGGATATGGAAAAATTAGTTCTAGGATAAAAAGATGAAGATGAAGCTCCCTTCTTTTGCTAGGTTCCTGGTTCTTCTACCCCTTAGAGGTGTCCCTTTCACTCACTAAACCATTTGGATAGAAATCCTTGGCCAATAGCAAGCTTGAGTTCAAATTTGAGGTAGGGGACTACTTTCCCGGGTGCCTGGCGCTTTGGCCTTAAGAGGGGGTGCTCTAGCGCCTAAGCCTCCAAGGTCACGGGTGCTCTGGCGCCTAGGCCCCCAAGAGGGGGGTACTTGGGTGCCTAGGCCTCAAAAGTGTGTTTTTCAGGCAGTAGATTTTTGAACTATGGCGCCTAGGCTTTACTCCTGGGGCCTAGGCCTCATAGTTATAAATTCCCTTGACTTTCGCATGCCCGTTTTTTGTTCCACTCATCCCGGTGCCATTCCAATGCTACTGTTCGCTTCTCCAACCTACAAAATGAAGGATCAAAGTAAGAATCAACCAAAAACGTTAAGTGGTAAGGTAAGAAATGGTGGTCAAAGTTGGCAAAAAGTCAACATGTTTGACCACAAAATTTTCATTTATCAAACTCCCCTAAACTTAGAAAAATGCTTGTCCCTAGCATTTATTAACCTAAAAACATAAAACAAACAAAACATAGAAGCTAACAACATATACTCAATATCATATCATAAAGTCATTCAACGTCTAAGCTCAACTCAAGAGAAATTAAAGTAAGTAATGAAAGAAGAACCTTGTCATTAATGGTAGGTAATCGCTCACTAAGTGTTTCACTCCTTAATCTATGGTCGCCTAGTGTTTCTGAGGCTTATAATGTCATTTTATCCATAAATTTACAAAAGGACCCAAACTACCCATGAATTGTCCTTAAGGAGTATGCATGCAAATTTAAGTCCAATGACATGTATATAAGGTTGTATCGTGGCCAGGTTTGGTATGGACGAAAATCGGATGGACAAGAGTGACATATTCCATGTCTCGTGCCTAGTCTTGATATCTTGGACAAAGGGACAATGACATATATCGGTAATGATCATAAAGGTTTAGTTGAATCACCGACAATCTTGTCACTTGGGTAGCAATGATGTGTTGGTAGACACCGCTCGTTGCTTATGATCCTAAATGTGATTTATGATCATTGCCAACGTGGTAAGTGCCTATTGGGTTGCATACATTGAGCTATTTGGATTATTAGAGTGCATGAGCTAATTATTTGGGTTATGGTTTCACAATAATTTCGCATTAATAATGGGGCCCAAAAGTTGAGCCATTATTAAGCCTGAAATTGAAGCCTAATTGGATTAGGGCTTTGACACCCATTAGGCCTAGAAGTTGAGTCTCACTATAAATACAACATTTCGTGAGAAATTTGTAGCTTCTTGCCCTAGCCTCCTAAAAGGACAGCCGCACTCTTCTCTTGCAATTCCTTGGAGGACGCAAGCTAGCACTGCGAGCGCAAGAGAAACGCATCTGTCGGGACGTGGTGGAAGTGTAGTGATCCCGAGAGGCTCGTGTGGATACCATAGAGAGCTTGAACACGTCAACTGTTAAGGTTTTGTGATTCGACTCTATAATTGAGTGAAAGATCTCAACCGAAAATTAGGTATGAAAATTTTCAAATACTCGGTTTACCCCGTTCCACTTGGATCCTGGAGGGTTTCGGTTAAATTCCGCTGCGCTGTTTGGCTTCCGAAACCCAACAAATTCAAGTTAGTGAGTTAGTTTCCAATGCATGTTCGTAAAGTTGTTCAATTGAATTCTTACTTTTCCAAGTGAAAGAATTAATCTCTCTAATCTAAACTTAATAAGGATTTCCATCTGATTACAAGTTTAGAAAGAAGCATTAGAGCTTAATTTACCTTTACCTAATGACTTAGACTAACTTCCCAACAAGCCCATAGCCATTAAATTCTTCTCCTGGGTCTAATAACTTCCAATCTTTTTCAAGAGTTTAGAGGCAATTTATAGTGCAACTAATTGTGGCCATCAACTAGCTAACACAACATTAAGCTCAAAAGAAGAATAAATATACATTTTGTAGAAAACTAACATCACATAACCATGAATTCATCTAACATAATCAATCCAAGTAGCTACATCCATAGAAAATGCTAAAGAAGACTACTCCATAACTAAATAAAGCATAATCATGAAAATAAACATTATATCAGCCAAGAGAACTATAAGGAAGATGAAAGATTAAACCTAAGATGATTAGAAGAGCTTGTCTCCAAGGTCTTCAAGCAAGCCCCCTTGAGCACTCTAAGTAATCTCCAAGCTAGCTCCAATGGTGACCAAGAAAAGCCAATAATCCTGACTATGGTGGATATGGAAAAACAAGTTCTAGGATGAAAAGATGAAGATGAAGCTCCTTTCTTTGGCTAGGTTCTAGGTTTTTCTGCCCCTTGGAGGTGTCCCTTTCACTTACCAAACCATTTGGATAGAAATCCTTGGCCAATAGCAAGTTTGAGTTCAAATTTGAGGTAGGGGACCATTTTCCCGGGTGCCTGGCACCTAGGCTTCAGGAGGGGGTGCTCTGGCGCCTAGGCCTTCAAGCTCGAGGGTGCTCTGATGCCTAGGCCCCAGGAGGGGGGACTTGGGCACCTAGGCCTCAGCTGGCGCCTAGCCTCCTAGGGTGCATTTTTCAGGTAGCAGGCTTTTAAACTGTGGTACCTAGGCCTCACAGTTATAAATTCCCTTGACTTTTACAAGCCCGTTTTTCATTCCGTTCGTCCCGGTGCCATTCTAATACTACGGTCCGCTTCTCCAACCTACAAAATGAATAATCAAAGTAAGAATCGACAAAAAACGTTGAGTGGTGAGGTAAGAAATTGTGGTCAAAGTTGACAAAAAGTCAACATGTTTGACCACAAAATTTTCATTTATGAAAAATCCAACAAGATTACACAGCTTCCTTAGGTTACAACTAGAAATAAAGGGCATAGGATCGTAATCACAATCCTTAGGAGAGCTAATTCATATGTGAGCTGGAAACAAGCAAAAGAAAATTTCTAATACTTAAAAGACATGTAATCCATGACGTTAAGAATGGTGGCCATATAAAGGATTGAAGTAGAAGCAAAGGTGAACCACCAAGTCCTCAGGGCAAGTTTAAACAAAGTACTTGGTGTTCCTGGAAAATCCTCCATATTCTCTTTAGCCCTAAAACACCAGAAATTTTTTTTTCATAATTTTGGGGATTTAAGTTTTCAACTTTATATTCATCCATCACCATAAATAGCTGGGATAATTGGAATAGAAAGTCGAAGTATACAAAGTGGAGTTAAAGGAAACTATGAGCAAGTGGAGTTAAAGAAGTTTTAATTGTCAAACAAGTGGAATAGATTATGTGAACATTTGAGAAAGCAAGAAGTCTGGGAAATGAGTTTTGTATTCATGTATGTATTTCGGCTACATAACGCCTTTTATAGGCTCTCGTGCAACTTGATACTATCACCTAATGGATAAACATAGCAAGAGATAATTATAACAAAATACATTCTCATTCAATTTGCCAATATTCCACAAGTTGATCTTCAGATCGCATGTAAGGCACTTCAATTATCTTGAACTCTATATGTTTTTTAATAAAGTACCTATCAACCTCCATATACTTTGTTCAATCATGTTGAACTGTGTTATGAGCTATGTCATATGCAGCCTTTTTATCACAGTATGACTTCAAGGAAGTATGTATGGGACTTTTAGTTCCTGCATTGGATTTTCAATCCACAACAGTTTACAAGCTTCTTTTGCCATGCCTCTATGCTTACCTCTGGCACTAGACTCAATGACAACTCCTTGTTTTTTGCTTTGCCATGTGATTGAATTCCCTTTAACAAATGTCAAGTAACCTGCAATTGAATGTCTATCATCAATAGAACTGACCCAATCTGTGTCAGTATAACCTTCAATAGATATAGATGCTCTTTTAGTAAACATAATTCTTTTCCTTGAAGATGATTTTAGATATTGCAAAATGCGTTCTACAACCTCATATGTTATTCACTTAATGAGTAAATGTATTAACTAACAACACTTAATGAATACGCTGGGTCAGGTTTAGTATGCGAAAGATACATTAACCATCCTACCAGCCTTTGTTAACATTTTTTATTTGTAGGAACTTTATTTTGAAACGATCCCAGCTTGACATTTTTAGCAGCGGGCATATCACATGGTTTACAAGCTAACATGCCGACTTCCTTAAATAAATCTATGGTATATTTCCATTGTGATAATAATATACCATGTTTCGACTTTAACACTAAATTCCTAGAAAATACTTTAAGGGTCCAAGGTCTTTTATTTCAAATTCTTGAAAAAGATACTTTTGTAAAGTTGTTTTTGTAGGGTTTCAGGAGTCAAATAAGTGTAGCAGAAATCCTCCAAGATCCAAGTGAAACAGAGTAAATCGGGTGTTTGAAAATGTTTTTATCTAGTCGGTTAAGATCTTTTACCCAACTGTTGAGTCGAATCACAAACTTGAAAAATTGATGTGTTCAAGTTCTCTATGGTATCCACAAGAACCCCTCAAATCACCACGCCTTCACTATGTTTCGGCAGATGTGTTCCTTTTGCGTCTGTAATACTAGCTTACGTCCTCCAAGGAATAGCAAGAGAAGAGTGCTGCTGGAACTTTTCATAACTCTTCTAATTTTGTTCTTAGGGAGGCTAGGGTAAAAGCTGCAAAAATTCTCACTATATGATGTATATATAGTGAGGCTTAACTCTTAAGCCTAATAGGTTTCAAAACCCTAATCCAATTAGGTATAATTTCGGGCTTCATAATAACTCAACCTTTGGGCTAATTATTAATATGAAACTATCATGAAACCAAAACCTAAACTATTTGACCTATGCACTCAAATAATCCAATTGGCTCTATGTGTGTGACCCAATAGGCTTATTCCAGATTGACAATTATCATAAATCACATTTATGATCATAAATAATAAGCGGTGTCAGGCTATTGCTACCCAAATGACAGGATAGTCGGTGATTCGACTAAACCATTATGATCATTTTTCATATATGTCATTGTCCCTTTGTCCAAGATATCAAGATCAAGCACGAGACATGAAATGTGTCACTCTTGTATAGCTCAATTTATGGTTTCTTAATTACTAAGTTGACTAACTTAAATTAATGACATTGATATCATATATTAACTCATCCGAGCATGACCATACATTTTCTTAGTCTCACTCTATCAAAGGGCTCAAAGATATCACTTTCGTTACATAAGAGGGACAAACCCCATCTTAATTATACAAAACCCTTTGCATAATATGTGATATATCCAATGACCACTTTCATGTTTACTCAGTTACAAGCAACAAAGGGAAGTATCAAAGTATGTGACTCATATGTTGGGAATCTTGATGACCTTAGATAAAAAAACTTCATATGTCATGATCACTATAAGAATCACTTATGACACTCATATAACGATCGATGTAGCGTTCTCATGGTGGGTTGGTCTAATATACAAGTTCTCCAACTTGTACCCATATGTAGACTACATATCTCATATTAGTTTCTACATATGATAGTCTTTATGTATTATTGTAACCTACTCAACAATAATACTAGACTAGGGAAATTTAAGAATACTATTATTCTAGGGTAATGTTTGATTATGTTACGCAGAAACAAACAACAAATATAATTATTGGAATAATGTCTCAATAAAATATCATGACTCAATGTGCAAAATACAACACTAACAGTTCTTTTAGCAACATCGTTCCCTGTCACAATCATATCATCAACATATATAATAAAAATTGTGAGTTTTCCTTCATTATGCTTTATGAAGAGAGTATGATCTGAACTGCTTTGTTGATAGCCAAATGCCTTCATTGCGCTTGTAAATCTTTTAAACCAAGCTCTTGGTGACTGCTTTAGCCCATATAATGATTTTCGCCTCCTACACACTTGTTTACTTCCTTCCATTTGTAGCTCACACCCCGAAGGCAAGTCCATGTATACTTCCTCTTGAAGATTCCCATGTAGGAAAAACATTCTTTGCATCAAATTGATGCAATGGCCAATTAAGATTTGCAGCTAATGATAAAATACCACATACAATGTTTAATCTACCAACTGGTGCGAATGTTTCTGCATAATTAATGCCATATGTTTAGTTATGCCGTTTAGCTAACAATCGAGCTATAAATCATTCAATGCCTCCATTAGCTTTGTACTTGATTATGTAAATCCTATAGGTGGATGCTTCAGATAGTATAGGACTATGAGACTGCAAGTCAATACTTTTCTCCTCCTAACTTGCGGTTGAGGCTGCAGGAAAATACATCTGATGTTCATGGAATTTTATATCAATGGTGACATAAACCTTGCGAGTAGGTGGATGATAACACCTATAACCTTTTTGGTGAAGACCATAGCCTACAAAACCACATCAAAGGGCACTAGGCTAAAGTTTATGATGAGAATGATTTGGTGCATGAACAAAAGCAGTGCAACCAAAAACTTTTGGAGGTAGGCTTGATGTTGGCAGTAAAGATAAAGTATAGTTGAGCATTTTAAAAAGGGTATGAAAATCTAGGCTACAAGATAGAATGCGATTTATAAAATAAGCTGCATTACTAAGAGATTCTCCCCAGTAATGAAGTGACATAATGGCTTCAAAAAGTGTGGCTCAAACAATTTCTTAAGGTGAATATGGACAAATGGTTTTGTGAATAATGCCATGAGAATTCAAAAATTGTTTTAGTTCATGATTGAAAAATTCTACTCCATTGTCAATGTAAAGCACTTGAACGGAGGTTTTATATTGTGAGGCAACCATGAAATAAAACTATTTAAATAAAGAGCAAACTTCTTGTTTTGTTTTCATAAGACAGACCTACATCATACAACTGTAGTCATCAATACAAGAGACAAACCAATGACAACCATTCATTGTTGAAACTTTTGCAGGATCCTAAACATCAGAGTGCACAGGCATAAATGACAAAGAATTTTTATTTGAACTTATTGGAAAAGGAACACGGTGGTTTTTGCCAATTCACAAATTTTGCATTTAAACAACAATGGAGAAGTTTTAAAAAATAACGTTGGAAACAAATGTTTTAAGTACCCAAAAAGAGCATGTCCAAGGCATTTATGCTGCAGCCAGATATTATAAGTAGAAGCCACATTTGAACTGGATACAAACTGAGCCAACACACTTTAAGTTTGATGCCATGAGATCAAGATAGTAGAGCCTCCTCTCTTTTCTCGTACCACATCCAATTATCCTTCTTGTCTTGATGTCCTTAAAAACACAATGATCAAGCCAAAAAATTATAATACAGCTTAGGGATGTAGTGGTCTGAGAGATTCAAATTAGATTAAAAGTGAAAGATAGAACTATAAGGACAGAATCTAAATTTAGTTGGTCAAGAAAAAAGAGCCTTTATTAATAAATTTTGCCTTAGTACCATTTGCTGTAGAAATAAATGATTTTTTGACAGGTTTCAATTCAAACATAGATGTGGTGTTAAGAGACATATGATCAGATCCAGAATCAATAATCAATGTACATGACCAAATAGTATTAGAATCATTAAAGAACTTGAAGATTTCAGGATCTCATGATAACATACTCTTATGTTATCTACCCATGTATATGCCACATGCATATTTGTTCATTTGAGTTCAACATGGATATAGGCATGCATAATTCTAATTCTTTAACATATTATTTATGTATTTGATATAACATGCTATATAACATATCAATTTTACATACATGTTCTGTCAAATAAATCCTAGCATGCTACTAAGAACATACATGTAAATAATAAATCAAACCTTGCATGCTACTAAACAAAGAGAGAATGTGTACCTTTCTTCTTGGTTATGCTTGATCGAAATAAGGAAGGACTTGCTCTTGAAGGAGCACCTTGAGGCTGAATTAAGATGAATAATCTCAATGTTAATCTAGAAAAGTGTCTAATGTTTCGGCTACTAAAGGAATAAAAGGAGAACACTTTTCTCTCAAGAAAATGAAGCAAATGGAATGCCAAGGGTTGGCCAGCCCCCTTAGCCTATTTATAGATGACCAAAAGACACATCTTTACACTAAGCAAGGTGTCCTTTAAGTCAAGGAACAATTCCTTTGGCCAAGGGTCATCTATTTTGGCAAAATCACATGGCTCTTTGGCCAAGGAACACTTCCTTTGGCCTAAGAGACATGTCCCTTTGGTCAAGAGACATCTCTTGGGCTGAAATGTCATGTCCCTTTGGCCAAGGAACACTTCCCTTGGTCCAAGGGACACCTCTTGGCCAAAATGTCATGTCCCTTTGGCCAATGAACACTTCCCTTGGTCCAAGGGACACTTCTTGGCCAAAATGATGTGTCCCCTTGGCCAAGGAACATGTATTTTCAAGCATATGCCAAAAATACATGTCCCTTAAGGCCAAGGGACATCACTCTTAGTGCTAAAACCACCTTTTGGCCGAATAGACATGTTCCTTCACTCAAGGAACACTTCCCTTTGATGAAAGAACATGTTCTTTTAGCCAAAAGTCATCTATTTTGATGAAGAGACATACCTTTACACAAAAGATGTGTCTCTTGGTGGTTTTGAGCTAAAAGCAAGGTGAGCTGGCACAAAGCTAGCTCACTATGCTACTTATGTACCATTGAGCTACTTTGAGCTCCAACCAAGCTCCATGAGCTGAGGTCCAGCTCCTTGAGCTGACCTTGAGCTGGAGTTAGCTGCTCTCAGCTGAAGTGAGCTAAAGTCCAGCTACATTCAGCTACCAGAAGCTGAAGTGAGCTGACTTGAGCTGACTTGAGCTGAAGTCCAACTACTTTGAGCTACTTATAGCTGAAGTGAGCTGACTTGAGCTAAAGTCTAACTACTTTGAGCTACTAATAGCTTAAGTGAGCTGACTTAAGCTAACTTGAGCTGAAGTCTAACTACTTCCAGCTACTTATAGCTGACTTGAGCTAAAGGGAGCTACTTCTAGCTGCCTTAGATAACTGTTCAAGCTAGAGTTAGCTTAATGAGCTCAAATCCTACCTTAAAAAGATCTTGGTGTGCCAAGAATTCCAACAGAACTTACCTGGTGGATTTAAAGAAATATGCAAAACAGCCACATTTGGTAAAGACGGTTTAGCTTTAACAGTAGAAGACAAGGCAGTTACTGTTGTAACTTTGTTTTGATGTTTCGGAGCTTTAGAAGGATTTCACCATTCAGGATATTTAATCAGGTCATAGCATCGACTTTGACTGTGCCTTGTTCTGCCATAATGAGTACATTGTCTAGATGAACCAAATTGCATACTCCCTATGTCAAAGCTGCGAGATGTTGTCGATAAAAAAGAAGTGCCATTGTTAACTTGGTGAGTGGATGGGTTGTTCCATTTGACTATCATAGCTACAAAGTTAGAGGTAGTCAGATCATCACTTAGGAGTATCTTTCGATTCACTTCACGATGAACATATGCATATGTGCGTTTGAGATCCATACTTAGATCCATGTGAAGAATTTTTCCGCGCACTTGTTCAAATTTAGTGTCAAGACCGTTCAAGAAAATATGTACTCTCAATTTTTAAATATATGCTTTATACATAATAATGTCATCCGGATCTTTCATATTAACTTTGTCATACTGATTAAGTTCTCGAAATATCTCAACAAGTTCACCATAAAAGGTAAGAAGAGAGCAAGTTAATTAGCGAAGTAAAAATGCTCGTTGATTGAAAGTTAAGATTTGTGCCTCATTCAACCCATCATAGAAGGCTTTAGCAAGGGCACTCCAAATCTCACAAGTAGTATGTAGACTAAGGTATCTCTTCATGATCTCTGGTGTCATTAAAGTGAGCAGCTAGCTTTTTACTTTCTGATTTTCAACATACCATTTGGAGTAAGAAGGATCATTTGGCTCAGGTTGAGGAGAGTTCCCAACAATAAAATCAAGCTTTTCACGACCACCAATATGCATTTCGATGATTTGAGACCGTATGTCATAGTTAGTTTCAACAAAAGTTATGCCAGCATTGAAGCCGGCAGTTTCAGACTAAACATGGATGATAGGTAAGGATGATCAATGGTAGAGGGTTCTAGTGGTGGTTCAAGAGCCATGGTAGTGGACTCAGGTTAGGAAAGCTTGCTTTAATACCATGACGATTTGAAAAAAATACAAAGTCTGGGAAAGGTATATTCATGTATTTATTCCGGCTACATAATGCCTTTTATAGATTCTTGTATAACTTGATACTATTACCTATAGGATAAACATAGCAAGAGATAAACATACATGGGATAATTATAACAAAATACATTCTCATCCAATTAGCCAATCTTCCACATTACATGCCCAATAGAGCAACTTCTTGGACCAAATTGATGTCATCAATTGAGAAGTGAATCAAATTTGCCAACTAGTGCTAGTTTAATTTTCTTTTAAACTGAAGGAAAATGTTACAATTTTTGGCAGTCGTTCATTTTATCAAGTTTTGACCTGTTGAAACCAACTAAGAACCTGATTTTTAGTAGAGAACCTTGATAAATATGACATTAGGTAACCTGGTTCTTTGATTGTTTGTTTTAAGAGTCCATATTCATGTTCTTTCAACTCAACGCTTTACGTACAACCTAATATTACAACAACATAACCAAGTTTAAAAGAGAATGTATTTTTGAACCAAATGCAATAGGTTTAGTAACCAGTTTTGGGAAGTAAATGGTCAAATTTTGTTTAATAGCTCAGGTACATATTTTAATGCTCCCCACAAGTTTTCTATGATAAAATAAAAGGGTTTGCAATGTTTGGTCTTAAATGAGAAACCAAATTTCAACTTAGCTAGTTAAACCAGAAATTTTAAACTTGATTTTATCGCAGATTTTCATGCAGTTTTAAGTTTGAGAGGCCAAATTGTTTAAATTAACTGGTTTTAGAGATATTTACAAGTCTCTCAAGTCATAATTGATATTTGAAACTTGTTGAGCCCAATTTCATACAAAAAAAAAACTTCAAAATGGAAGAAATGAGCATTTGAATCTAATTTAACTATAGGTTTGGAGCAGATTCCTTGAGTTGGATGGTTAAAATTGGATTTTAATGCCAAATTTTAAATTTCATGAGTTTAAGCTAAACAAGAGCAATACTACTTATTGAAGACAATATCTTTTGTTATCTTGGAGATAATATCCTTCATTAACTAGAAGATAACATGTTTGAAGTTATCAATTGTGTAAATATGATGGACAATGATGAAAGACAACAATTTGTTAGTGCAAACTAGCAAAACAAGGGAATTGACTTAGTTGGTTAGTGCAAGTCGAGTTTTTGGAGAGACAACACTCGCAATTGGCAGGAACAAAGGAGTCTTTTTTGCTAGTACCCAGCTTACAGAAGTAGAGGTTTATATGGGGAAAATGATTAGTTAGCCCTTCATCTTTTTTATTTTATTTTATTTTTGTTTAAGTCCTCATATAACCCAAACAATTGTTTAAGTGGACTGAGAGGGTAAAAGGTACTAATTTTCAAAATTTGATGGGCGAATGAGCCTGAGTTAAAGTTCAAGGGGTAAAAGGTCTAAGTTGACAAAGTTCAGAGGATGAGAGGGGTTTAAGAAAAATTGAGTAATTTAAAAAAGTGAAAAATTGTCAACTGCTAATGGATGGACAGAGTAATATAACATAGCAGAGCATGTTACTTTTAGTTGTAATTCAAGAATTAATCCTACAGAAAATTACAAAAACCCCTCGAGGTTTTGCCTTACACTTTACTCTCTCTATTTTAAAAGACCTACACTTGACTTCTTACTTTTTTTGCATAGTTCAATCACTTTTAAAACCCTAATTTAAAAATACTTAGTAACTATGTTTCAGCAATTTTATTTTATTTTATTGATATTTTCTCATAATTAACTGATATTTAAAAATACTTATTTGTATTTATAAAGAGGAAGATGAATTTATAGAAAAGAAAAATTGATAATTTAAAATGTTTATCAACTATAAAAGAATACTAAAAATATTGAAATTGCAGGAAAATAACTATTTTATAGCTTAAATTATTGTTCAGAAGTTGTTGTCGAATAGTATAAAAGAAATAGAGAGCAAAGTATAGGTTTTAAAAAAATATGGGAGTAAAATGTAGGAAAAATCAAATTAGAGGGGGTTATTTTAAGTTTTCCGTTAATCATTAAGGTCAAGTCATTTGTTTGGATGAGTTGTGTGTTTTCTTATCTCATCTTCTCTTACTTAGCTTTCAAGCTGCACTTGCAGCTATTAAACAACGATAGGATGGGATGTTGGAAGGAGCTGATGGGGCTAGGCCAGAACAGATATTTTCAATGTTGTTCAAGTTATCGTATATTTTCCTTACAAATCTACCAACCCGGTCCGAGCTCTTTTTAAAGATGATGATTAGAGTGGGTGGTGAGATTACTTTATTTCTAATTATGTATGTACCATCTCATCTATTTAGAATCAGATTGCCAAATAAAGGATTAGGCAAGTAAGGTGTCATGGGGTGGGGATTGATGGGATGCCATGCCATGTCCTATCCCATTCCATCTCCCATTTTTTTTTATATTTTATTACATATGCCAACCTATAATCTTTTCCCAAGTTGTATATATCCATATAACATACCAAGAATATTTTATACATACCCATACCCAACCTCAATTGCGGTCAGCCAAGTGGAGACAAATGTCCAACTAGTTGAACTGACTCAAGTCATGAGGACAAGATATGAATATGTATTGCACTCATAAATCAAACATAAGCATGGAATAGTTTAGTGGTGAAGTTTAAAGGCCAATTCATTTTAACTTAAGTCAACTGACTTATTTTTACTTTTATATTTTTTTCAATTAAAATCAATTTTATTTGAAAATTAATATTATGTAGATACAATAATACATTTGAAAGTAAATTTTCATGATGTTGTTAAATTTTTATGAATTTTTCCTTTTTAATGCCTAAAACTAGAACAATTCATAAAAATTTAGTAAGATTAAAAAAAATTGTATTTTCAATTGATTATTGTACCTACATAATGTTGGCTTTTAATTAAAATTAGTTTTGGATAAAAAAGACCAAAGAATAAAAATAAATTATTTCAATCGATTTAAGTTAAAACGAATTAAGTGTAAATTGTTTGTTTGGTTGTTGGATAGCTTGGCCTTAAATTAAACCCATACTAATGAACAGGATAAGATATATCTTATTCTTGCCATTATTTGTATTTATAGGTTAGGCTTAGCGGTCAAATTTTTAAAATAGGTAAAATTTACCGTGGGTCATCTAACTTATTTTTTGTCCTACAATGGCACTTCACATTTAAGGTGTCCTAGCGATGTACCTTTTTTTTTTTTTTTCTATTGTGCATCTTGTTTAACTACTTTTCATCAATTCCTGTATTAAATCTGATGGAAAATGCTAACATGGCATAAAAAAAAACACTAAAAAAATTGTAAAATGACACTTGTAATCCTTTAACTTTTTTTTTATCAACAATTTTAAACCTAAAATTATAATTGTATTATTTATGCTCGTAAGCCGTTCTCTTTTTCTAGCTCCCTCTACCCTAGCTTCCATCGGATCGCTGCCTTTCGCGCGTCGAATATGCTCCTAATCCTCGGCACGCCTCCACCCCACCCTTTATACCGGAGGCCGATCCCCTTTTTTGCAACTGCCTCCACAGCCTCTCAATCTCCTTCATCTCTGCCACCATCATTGCTTGTGAACAAGGTTGTTTATAGCCTTCATCGATGGAATCCCTGCTTGTTTCTCCAAATGACTTCCTTGCCCATCTCTCCAGATGGTGTTGAATCTGGGTGATAGTGGTAAGAAGGTCGGCGGTAGCACATCTAGGCGATGGTGTCAAATCTCCTTACCCGACAATGTGACCCTGAATTCCCCTACCTAAAGACTTGTTGCCGCTCCCTTCTGCCACTTCTCCAGAAATTGGGATGCACCGCCACCACCAGAGTTGTAGCCACCGCCAAAACTTCTAGATCTACTGATATCACCCAAATCCACTGCCATAACTCCTATATCTTTCGTTGTCACCTAGTTGCCATTGTTCAAATGTGTTCAATTGCCTTATAGAAGTAGTACGGTGTGGCAGTTCTCTAGTCTGTGATGGTAGGAAAGATTAGGCGGCTAAGAGGTAGCAGCAGGCAATATTGGGCTATTGAGATCGGTGGAAGGGAGTTGAAGAGCTTAAGGCAAAGGAGCGATGGGGAACAAGTAAAGGCCAATCGATGTGCACGGTCGATACGATGGCTAAATGAAACTAAGGATGTAAACAATAGATTTAGAATGTTAGGGTTTATAATTGTTGATAGAAAAAATTAAAGGATTATAAGTGTTATTTTATGATTTATTTTAATATTTTTTTTATGCCACATTAGCATTTTCCGTCAGAAATAACTCTGAAATCAATAGAAAGTACCTAGGTAGGACGCGCAACAACAAGTAAGGTATATCGTTAGGACAACTTGAAGATGAGGTACCTAATTAGGACAAAAAAAAAAAGCTAGATGACCCTATTGGATTTTACCCTTTTTAAAATTCGATGTAAAGTTAATGGGTAAATTGCACCCGTGGCCCCTAACATTTTAATATTATCCTATTTTGAACCTTAACCTCAAAACCTCACATGGGAAGTCCTCAACCTCAATTTTTTGTTTCATTTTAGACATTTGACAGATGGAAAATGTTAAAATTGACGCTACTAGCCACGTGACATGCCAGCTTGGGGCGATTGACCATGTGGCACAATGAATGGACCTTAGCAATGAAGAAAAAAAATAAAAAAATGTAAACTCTAACCTAACCATTCCCAAAGCTTTTAGCTGTTGCCCAAGCCACCGTCGCCACCAATCAACTGTCAACCGTTGCTCAACCCTCTCTTAACCTCAAGCCGTCACTCCAATGTCATCCTAGAAGCATTACTGCCGAAAGAACTTGACGTGAATTTCTGATTTAATTCACCAATACCCCCATCCCTCCCCTGCCCATCACTAACAAATTCCCCTCTCTGCCCTCAACTCCCTTGAAATGATTGGATGATTGGACTGCCAAATTCGACGATTGGAACAATGTGTGGGAGGACAACGAATGGCCAATTTTGGACGATTGGTCAATGGCATGGGAGGACGGTGATTCGACAATTTGAACGGTGTGGAGGATGGCGATTAGGTGATTCGAACAACGGTGGATGGATGGACTGACAAACGAACGACATGGGGGCGATGATTCGGCAATTCAGACGGACAAACGGATAGTGGTGGCGTGAACGAATGAAATCTTCATTCGAGAATTTTCCTTTTTTTTTTTTGCGTTTTCTTTTATTATTATTATTATTATCTTTTTTTAATAGTTTTCTTCCTTTTCACATCATCATCAGTAGTTGATTATTATGCCACCTGGCAAGATAGATGGACATTGGCATGCCATGTAGGCAGCTCCGTCAAGTTAAACGTTTTCCATTCTCCAAATGTCTATAATAGAACAAAAAATTTAGGTTGAGGACTTCCAATACAAGGTTTTGAGATTAAGGTTCAAACTAGGACAATAATAAAAGATTAGGGACCACAAGTGCAATTTGCCCTAAAGTAACCTTAACCTTTTCAAGCAACCAAAAAAGAAAGAGAAGGCGGAACAGCTTTTGTAATCAGTGTTAGAGTTTTGGATAATTTATTTAACGGTTATGATAAAAACGCTGAAGCTAAAAGCTATCATTGGATAGCTTTTTCAAAACTCTAACGCTAATTGCTGACACTAATGCCAAACGGGGCCTTAGGAAAATTTACAAGTAGAGTTGACGGGAAAATAGGACGGAAAAGGGTGTTTCCGCCTGAAATTAAGCAAATTACCATTGGAGTTTCCCAAAGCGAGCGGATATAGCCATTCGTCTCAATGTCTTTTCCCTTCCAAAGTCAGATATTCTTTGTCTCGGAAGAAGATTGAACGAGTAATTTTCCACGTAGTTTCATCCGTCAAAGTTTGTTTGAGTGGAGATCATAGAAGAAAGTTCACTGGAGGTGGAAAGGGTCGAAATGCGGTTTGATTCCAACTTTTTCCTTGATTTTCAACACAACTTGATATTATTAACCAGTAGTTTTGTCATGTTTCGCTACTTTCCAAGGTTTCTGTTAGTTGTTTGGTTATCCTCTTGCCTTTGTTACCAGTAACTTTGCATCTAGTCTGGTGCTTTGACCATTTGAATTTCGCATGCTTTTCGGCTCGTTGAGCCTTTTTTTGGTTCCATTCCTTGTTTTGACCAGAAAAGTCCCGACCTGTTTTGTGTTCATTGGGGTCGTTTGATTTCAGATTACTGTATGTCTCAAGTCCAATGCATTAATTTTCTTTTTATCTGGGTCTGGCTTTTGGTTGTTGATTAACTTCTTCCTTATTTTCCACGTTCAAAATATGGGTTCTTGAGGTTCATAATCACTGAACTTGGGGTGTTGCCTTATGGGAAAGACTAGCATACATGGACGTAAACCCTTTGCTCTAGTTCATAGATGCAATGCAACCTCTAGCCTTAGGGTCAGGGTTCAAGTCGTGCTGGAGGCATCGGGACTTTCCCATTTGAAGAATTTATTCCTTCATCCTTTGTACATATGAGCTACATATATACTAAAAACAAAAGAACAGGTTGATAATGATTTGTTTAGGTGCAACTGATAAACTCAAATGAAATGTCATTATTTGGTTTTCAATTATGAAGTTGAAGAACAATGAATGCTTAAAGTACTGCTTATGCACATAGATTCTGTAGTCCTTATGTCATGGGAAGCATACTTGTTTTCACAATTTAAATTGAGATAAAGATAGCTGGGTTGTTAAAGATGAACTTAAACTAGTCGACATATTTATGATTCAACTTTTTTTTATTTGTTGCATGCAATAAGTAGTTGTGGCTTGCTCTTTCTTGGGAGTTTATGTTTGAAAACAATGAATTTTCTTGGAAGAACCTGCGGTTTGAAGTTCAACTCATGACGTTGTTAGAGATGCTGACTAGACAGTTCTCTTTTGGTACACATGGGCAAAGCTGAAGGAGAGTGGGGGGGTTGAGCCTTGGACTTAACAACAAATGTTAGGGTAACTCTTGGTTGTTGACTGGAGATTAGATTAAGCCAGCCTTATGGTCAATGTGGAAATAGCATAATATTTTTAAGTCGTTGTATTGAGAGGCATAACATGTATACATATATTTACAAGTGAATTTCTCACATCATGTGTCATGCGCTCTGGTGAAAGACCTTATACAAAGTCTTCCCTTAATCTGAGGGAATATCTCCCTGTTAATATTTCATGGGCATCAAGAATTAATTGCTTTCTATGTAAAGTTCCTTTATTTCAATAGAAATTCAGCATTGGCTTTTACTGCTGGGTGCTTTGATGAGTTCAATGCACCAAACTGGCTAATGGCCTTAAGTCTACTTTATGTTGACAGTGATAATGATAAATGGTCCCTTTTGACAGTTCCATATGTTCTGTTTTTCGGTTAAAGAAGTAAAGACTACATAAGCCTGCATAGGATGAAAATGGTTCTTAGATGAGATAGTGCAAATTGTCTTTTCTCTTTGTAAATTTTGCTTACAAATGGACACTAATGTACCTTTCATGCTTAAAAGAGATGGGAGTTTAAGTACTCGAAATGCATTGTCCATGAAAGAAAACAGAGTGGGTGAAGGTGTGGAAAACAGGCTGATCACTCTGCACTAAATTACTATTAAAACATCAAGCAAGATCATCGTTCAACAACTACTATTGAGGAAGGAAGGTTTGACATGTGTGAACGTTTGACTTTACATTGGTTCTGGTTCCTTGACCAACTTCTACAATAGCCATCACTTTCATATCTACAGAAATCCTGGTTGAGGACAACACGTAGGTCGCAATGGCTAATTCTAGCATGGAGGAATATGCTACGAGTCTATATATTTCTGAATGCGGATACACACCATTCTCACGGCTGTGCATCTCATGTCAAAGCAAGGACCATTGTGTTTGTCTTTGTGCAAAATATCCAGACTCCAAATGTTTAAGTTGGATGCATGGTGTCACATGCCCACCAGAATTTCCTTTCAGCCAAGGGTGGTCCATGCTAGGTATACAAACATAAAGGTCATAAGTAAGTTTGCTTCATAAGTCTCAGTACATTGTTTCATTAACTAAATTTTCTATTCATTTCTGAATGTTATCCAGTTGGGCAGCTCAGAAAGAGCTAAAAGGTAAACTTCTGTATCATATATTCAATTCCATGGTTTCATTTGATTGGGATTTAATCTGATCTAAGTGATTGGTTAAAGATATCTCATAAACTAAATAACTCATTTTTCCTATAAACAGGGAGCCAGACGAAGGTTCCACGCAATGCAAACTTGAAAAAGCTTCAAGATGGTTATTTGTTTCCTGAGGTTCACTATTTAGTCTCCAATGTTCCACACTCTGGATATCACATTTTGTCTTCCATTGCTTATTACTACACTTCATTTTTCTCCTTATTGATGTTTTCACCCTAAATCTACTTTTCTCATATATGTTTTCCTCCTATTTGAATACAATTTCATTCTCAAACTGATTTCTGAAGCACAGTACTTTCACTTTCAGATACCTTAGTTTGGCTTTTCTCGATTATGCTTCTTGACTAATTTCAGATTTTACCTCCATATTTCCATATATATTTGGAAAAGCGAGTAGTTCTGATGATTTACAACATTTGAATTTTGAACAGATCTTGAAACGTGAGCTTCACCATATTCAGAGGTACCCTGGTGCAAAATTGATCAGCCTTGGAATAGGTGATACTATGGAGCCAATGCCAGATAACATCACAACAAGCATGGCTAACATAACTCTAACGAACTCAACTCTATTTTTATTTTTTATGATAATGCTGTTGCATTCAAGCATATCTGAAAGATTCTAATCAAGCATAAGAACGTTATATATTGCAAAGGGAGTGTTTTGATAACCAATTTATGGAAAGAGCTAATCTTTATTGAATCCATGAACTATTGTTTAGGTAATTTCAATTTCTAAACTGTGTATCATATTGTCTTTATATTCAGCATATTTTTAATGTTCGTTGTATCAAATGAAATCTTTGGTGGAACTCATGCAATTGATCTCAGTAAAGTATTTGTTGCAAAATACATAATTCTTTTTCTTTTTTTTTTTTCCCCTAAAATCGTATGTTTAGTATGTTTTATTGTTTCTTGTGCATGTTGTGTCTGTGTACCCATGCCTGACCCTTTGGTTCTTCAAGTATCCTAACTTTCTGAGTGTCAGATCCCTGCACTTGAGTCCATGTAAAATAGAGGATGACTGATGTCTCAAGGTTATCAGACCATAGCTTTTTGACATCTGTGTTGCTTTTGCAGTATGCACATTCCCTCTCGACACCTGAAGGCTATAGGGGATATGGAGCTGAGCAAGGGAATCAGGTATTCTGAGATATATTCCTGTTTCCAGCTCGTCTACTTTTAGAGAAACTTATTATTCTCCTCTTGCTGGATTTATTTCCTAATTTAACACCATTTATCAATTGCTGCTGTTAAAATGAATAATCACAGGACTACGGTGTGAGGTCAACTCCTGGACCTATTACCCTGTTAGTTTCTCATTAGCAGCATTTTTTAAATGACTGTTACTGTTGCATTATTGTCTTTCCATGATTGTCAGTGAAAAAAATCAATTTATCTGTTTTTTGATAAATTGAATTATGTAAACATCATTTCTTTAGAGGCTTATGTGCTGGATCCTAGAAACTATGCCCCTGTTATGTTTAGCAAAACTACTCTTAGCTGGATGTTTACTTATGACCCTTTTCTAGGCTCATTAGCTCTCTTCACGTTGTTCTGCAGCAGTGGTGAATCTCTTTTAAATAATTCACTTACACTTAAACTGTGTTGACAAACTAATCAGACATTGAGGAAGGCAATAGCAGACAAAGTGTACAAAGATGTGAATATAAGGCATACAGAAGTTTTCATATCTGATGGTTCTCAGTGTGACGTCTCCCGCCTTCAGGTAAACAAATAAACTCTGAAATTGGTATTTTCCTATAATTTTGTTTCTTTTCTTTTTCTCCCCTTATAACCCAGCTTCTTTTTGAGTAAGTTTATTCTGACCATAAGGGCTACTCATTGTCTGTATCCTCCTGGGCATATATTATCCTGGGAACATAAATGCTGCCTTTGATTTCTGCAGCTGCTTCGGGGTTCGAAAGTAACCATAGCTGTCCAGGATCCATCCTTTCCGGTGCGTTTTTTTCTTTTCACATTTTCTATGAAAACTTGCAATTTATAATTACACTACATCATTATTCGTTATAAAGGACTGGCTCACGGGAAAGGAAAAATTGTAGTAATGGACCTTGGAATAGTGAGGACCATGCAGTGGATCCTCCCACTGGACCCACCTTGTTTGGTTTTGGAACACAAATGAATTCAGAAAGTCTTTTCTTGCTTTTCCAAAGTTCGTAACAGCATTTAAGGGCTGACAATTTAGAACCTTGATGTCAACAATTATTTGCTACTAATATGTGCTAATTCAGATCATGCAAGCAATTATTTGTTTATTTCTCTATTGTGCATGGATATTTTTACATTTTCTAGGTTAGTCGGATCCTTGTCAGTTTTCAAGATGTCATACTGTTGCCATTTGGTCACAAGTTTTGATGCTCCTTCCTTAATAGTTTCCTTGAAATGTTCTTTTGAGAATACAAACAACATTTGAAAAATTAGAATGCTTGAAACTGTTTGGAACTTCTATTTGTCCTGCAGTCCTCCTCAGGGACAGAAGCAAACAACAAAACTTAGTGAGTCTACCTGCATTCGATTCACCGTTGTTGTCATCATCTTTGCATTTTACATTTAGCTCTAAGTTGGGGTTAGCAGCATGAAGTTGATAAGGTGAATTAACTTCAGAAGAACCATATTCACATTACAAGTTAATGCAAAATACAATGTGAAAGTTCTCTAAACCAGATGCCTCCCTTGTGCAGCGTCTTTAAAGAAATAATGAGATGAAATTGCAGAACTATTAGTCACCATTCACGTGCTTATTAAAACTAGATGTATATCTTTGTTAAGAAAAGGTACATTCCTCTGTGATGATACTTTTGGAGATTGGTTATAAATGCTTCCAGCAGAAATATTATGCCTAATATATGTGAAACATGATACATTCTCTCCACAGATCTTTGGATGCACTTCCCTGTTGATTGCTCAGCTTGTTCTGGTCTAATGCTTTCAAATAGTTTGCAAGAAGGGCACCATTTTTTCACATAACAGAGCAAACTGATAGATTCTAGCTTTTCTTGGTATTTCATACAGAAGCTGATAATTGTGTTTTGTAACAGGCTTATATAGACTCGAGTGTTATTATTGGTCAGGCTGGTGATCTTGAATATGAAACTGGGAAGTACCAGAACATTGAATACCTGCAGTGTGGGCTAGAAAATAACTTCTTTCCTGACGTAACCTCCACACAGAGAATTGATGTGTTTTGCTCTCCTAATAATCCTACTGGTCATGCAGCCACAAGGGAGCAATTAGAGAAACTTGTTGGGTTTGCTCGCGATAATGGATCTATTATTATTTTTTACCCTGCCTACGCAGCTTATATCAAAGATGACAATCCTAGATCAATATATGAAATTCCTGGTGCTAAGGAGGTAAATTGCTGCTAAAATCCTCTGATAAGTGTCTTTCTTTCTACCTTAAATAATTTAAGCTTCTGATGTATTGAATTGAATCCGTCATTGGTGCTTTTAAGTTGGACTGCTGTAGGAACCCTTGTATAGTGCTCATATTAAGTAACTCAATGTCCACTTGTTAGACGAACAATCTGTACGAGGGTAACTAAATAGAAGCTCTTAAGACAATGGTGTTTTCCTTTTAAACTGCTAATCAGCAGCTACTAATGGAAAAGTTACATATTGCTTCTTGTAAGTCAAACCATTGGCTGCTTACTTAGTTTCTAATGCCTACTGGTTTCTGCATCAGTTCTGATGTATGTATAAATGCTGTAGGTTATTGGGTGATTTCCCATATCAGACTATCAGTTGCTTTCATAAGTTCACATTTTCATTGGTATGAAGCCTATTTCACTTTCCCTTTTCCCCCCTTTTTCAGGTTGCAATTGAAATTTCATCATTCTCCAAATTTGCTGGTTTCACAGGTGTTCGCCTTGGTTGGACTGTGGTTCCAGAAGAACTCTTATTTTTAGGAGGCTTTCCTGTTGTGCATGACTTCAATCGTGTTGTATGCACCTGTTATAATGGAGCATCCAACATTGCTCAGGCTGGGGGACTAGCACGTCTTTCTTCAGAAGGTTCTAAGGTATGAGCAAAACATAGGATATGAGGGGACTTGAGTTGAAGACAGGATTGCGTTATATCTGTTTTCATCTTTGATGTCACATCTATATTTATTGATCTAGGTGCCCTTGTTTTGTATAGAAGCATGTCACATCTTTGTTGTTTTGGTTGATGAATGTAAGTGTTGGTCTCTTCATGCTGTTCGTTAACTTCAGTAAGTTAACCTTCGCTATTCCTTGATGCTGTTTCAGGCTCTCCATTCACGGGTATGCTACTACATGGAGAATGCTGAGATACTCGTGAACACTCTCACTGCACTTGGTCTGAAGGTTTATGGTGGTACAAATGCACCGTATGCTTGGGTACATTTTCCTGGATCAAAATCATGGAACATATTTGCAGAAATTCTGGAGAAAACACACATAATAACAGTACCAGGTTGCGGTTTTGGTCCTGGTGGTGAAGAATGTGTAAGGCTCAGTGCTTTTGGGCATAGAGAATGCATTATTGAAGCAACAAGGAGGTTGAAGAAACTCTTCTCTTAGGGCAAATCAAAGTAGTCTGTGATATTAGCTCTTCACCGCGTGAAAGCCTCAAAGTAGATGAAAGCTAAATATGGGTTTTCAAGCTTTTCCAGTTGGGGTTTTGTTTGTAAGGGAAATGTAGAATTGGAAACACATGAAAGGGAAACAAATATTTGTTTGATTGAATTTTTGTTGATGTCTTACGATATGTGCGCCAATAAAATTTACTACAGCAGAGAATGGTTGAACAATAGGTTATATTTGATGGCTGACTTGGGTTGTACGATAATATTTATGCAGGAAGCTAGTGATTGAATCATACGCATAAAAATAGCCACTGAAGTGTACATATCGAAGGCTTGTATATATATTATCACGTTGAGAAGAGTTTGACGTAAAAATGGTACTCTCTATTCCAACCGCGCATCAAAAGAGAGGAACTAGACACAAAGAATGTAACATCAAAATGGTCCTCTTCCTCTGAAGCCACCGGAGTCCATCCAGAAGCTATGGATGGAAGCAAGTGTTAGATGGGCTACAACTACAAGCAATGAGACGAGCAAGGAGGTTGATTGGCGAGCCGAATATGCAGGAGCAGGCGCCTGCTCGTTGTCTCCGACGGAAAGTGAAGACGCAACTCCGGTTAGCCAGGCCTGTAGAGTATATCATGAATGGCGGCTGCAACACTCAAATGCTTCATGTTTTTGTGAATGGCCCATGTGCCAAATATGTTATAATTTTGAGGGAAAAAAAAAGAGGAGCTCAGACTATTGTCATCACAATTCAATTCAGACCTTTCAATAATATGGCCCCTTAAATCTCAAAGCATCACACTTTTATTGGACAATCTAGATCGAGATATCATAATAACAGTCTACAACAGTATCTTAGCCTATTTCTGAGCTCCACCAGCGTCATTATAATATATCTTAATCCAAGTTCAAGGGTTCAATGACATAAATTTCATAATATCAATAGATTGTGAAAATTCATATTGGAATAAACTCATTAATACCATATGGGCCAGATAATCTAGATCGAGGGTCCATATCGCATGGTTGGGCTAATAAGGCCTAGCACCTCCAACTATGTGACGTATCAAATCGGCATCTCCATTTCCCAACTTCTAAATAGGAAGGAGACTCCAACATGATAAGAAAATTCAATATTTATAAGAGTTCCCCTCCTAATAAAGAGGTACAAAATTTTCTCTACAACCTAAAAGTACAACTTTCTCCTCCTACGAGAAGCTAATTTGAATGTCAAAATATTCCCTTGGGTACACAACTCGAGGCTTTGAGTTTCTGACAATGCCTTTAGGTGTAGTATCACAGGCTCACATTACCTAGACTTGAAGGCCGGTCCGTCCGGTTAGGTTGGTAGGCCATTCACTTTGGCTATCACTCATTTAAAAGCAACATGATGACATTTTACGCTAGATTCACTTATGAGGCTGCAGACTAGTACATGGAAAAGATAATTAGTACTAGCTCTTTTCTTTAAGATTGAAGGTATGGAAAACCTTCAAGAAAAGGCTAGGAAAGTATCTTCCAGACTTGGAAAGAGACGAAGGGACCCAGAAATAATATAAAAATCAAGAAACTCTTGCAAATTTAAATGGAGTTTTCCCCCTGATTATCGGAATAAAGTGTATATATATATATAGAAGAAAAAGATGAGGACAAAGGATAACTGGGGCACTGGAAGGGGACAGGGACACTGCAAAATAATAGAGGACCCAAAGTAAATAAACATATCTTGACAAATTGAATTTAGAGAATCTAACTAAAGAAGGATCATCACCATTATACACCACCATAATATATAAAAACAATTGAGTAACAAATTCATGTGAAATAGATATTAAAGACATAACATGCCAACCAGAATTTGCACGCCTCTCTTACACGAATGAATTCTGCTTCAATTACCTTATTGAGACTATGCGAACATGAAGCTTGAGGTAGAAGAAAGAAAATGGCTGAGAAAAATATGTTTTCTGTATTGAATTCACTCGACCTTTACAAGAGAATCAACTCACTATATATAGCTAGAGTTAGGTACAACTTAAGTCTAGCTTAGATAAGTACAATCAAGATAACAAATCTAGCTAGTTAGTTTACAGGTAAGCACACCCTAATAACTACAATTCTAATGATAATATCTAATACTCCCACTCAAGATGGACTATGAATGTCTTTTATGGACATCTTGGATAAGAGACGAAAGAGAATAGAAGAGGGCAGCGGCTTAGTAAACGCATTAGTGAGCTAGTGTTGAGATCAACTAGAAGCAGCTTTATAAGGCCTTGAGCGACTTTGTCTTGAATGAAATGACAATAAGTCTCTATGTGTTTTATCCTCTCATGGAAGGTGGGGTTAGAAGCTATGTGAATGGCGGCATTATTGTCACAAATAATAGAGCAGGAGAGGATACGTGAACAGTGAATGTCCTAAAAGTCATGAAGGAGTTAATGAAGCCAAACAAGTTCACTAGCAGTGGCAGCCAATGCTCTATATTCTACTTTAGTAGAAGAACGAGATATGGTGGTTTGTCTCTTAGCTTTCCAAGAAACCAAAGAATCCCCAAGAAAGACACAAAAACTTGTTATGGACTTCCTAGAGTTGGGACACGATCCCCAATCTGAATCGAAAAAGGCTTTAAGCTATAAAGGAGCTTGAAATGAAGTCCAACCTGAAGGGAAGAAAAGGCCTTGACCCGGGTTTTACGTTCTTCAAATACCTGAGTAGGTGATGAGCTGCTTTTAAATGTGAATCACGAGGTTAAGACATGAATTGGATTAATTTGTGCACAACAAACATGATATCAAGTCGATCGGGACAAAGTGAGGTACTAAGTTGATCTACCAAACGTCAATAGACAGAAGCATCTGGAAGTAGATCACCTTTAGAGGCACTAAGTTGAACATTAGGCTCCATGGGAACTGAAGTAGGTTTGCATGCAAGATAACATATTGTGCCCTTAAGAAGCTGCATTGCATAATGTCTTTGTGACAAAATAATTCCTTTAGCTGACTGTGCCAGCTCAAGACCAAGAAAATATTATTTAAGGTCGCCAAGATCCTTAAGCTTGAATTGAGCAAGAAGGAAGGCCTTGAGAGATTAAATTATGTCCATACTAGGACCTGTAATGATGATGTCACCCACAGACACAAGGAGAGCAACAAAAGAGGCACCTGTTCCTTCAGTGAAAAAGGAATAATCACATTTGGATTGAGTGAAACCAAAGTTGATGAGTGACTAAGAGAATTTTGAATACTATTGTTGTGATGCCTGTTTGAGGCCATAGATTGACTTGTGTAGTTGATAGACTTGTTTCTCCCTTTGAAGATTAGATTTGGTTGTCTGATACCCAAAAGGGAGATCTATATACACCTTTTCAAAAAGGTCACCATTGAGGAGTGCATTGTTTACGTCGAGTTGTGTCTGATGCCATTGCTGATAAGCAGTAAGGGCAAGAAGAACTTCGCCAGCAACTAACTTGGCAACTGGAGGAAAAGTATCCAGAAAGTCAGGACCTTATTGTTGTGTGAATCCTTTAGCAACTAACCTTGCTTTGTGTCTTTCTATATTGTCATCGAAATTGTATTTAATTTTGTAGATCCACTTGTACCCAATGGAGGCAAGGATGTCACAGTCCATGTATGATTTGATTTCATAGCTTGTAGTTCGCTTTGCATGGCATCCCGCTACTCAGAATATTTAATAGCTTGATTATAGAACTGTGGCTTAAAGTGAGGAAAATTGAAGGACTAAATTCTTATGTGGAATGGACAAGAAACGATAAGATAAAACCTATTGAAAAGTATATGTAGTGGGACAATTAGGTAAAGTGTTCTTATAGAAGCTGAGATTGCAATGAAAGTCTTTGAGATAGGGGGTAGTTTAGGAACTCGTGATGATCATCAAAGAGGAGGATCGTTAGCTACCTCAAAAAGCTCATTCAAATAAGAAACATTTGGTAGTATTATGCCCAAAAGCTAATTATGAGATGATTGAATTTTTTACATTAAGTCGTAATATTTTATTGAGGCATTATTCTAGTAATTGTATTTGTTTTTTTTATCTTTGCGTAACATAATCAAACATAATTATAACTCTAGAATAATAGTATTTTTGAACGTCCCTGATCTAACATTATTGTGAAGTAGGTTGTAATATTACATAAAGACTGACACATGTGAAGAATAATATGAGATATGTAGTTTACATATAAGTACAGGTTGGAGAACTTGTATACTAGATTGACCTGTCATGAAAAGGCTATATGGATCGTTATATGAGCGTCATAAGTGATTCTCATAGTGATCATGGTATATGTAGTCATTTGACCTGAGATTAGCAAAGTTTCCTACATGTGAGTCACATATTTTAATACTTTTCTTTGTTGCTCACAATTGAGTGAACATGAAAGCGGTAATTGAGTATGCCGCATGTTATGCGGAGGGATTTGTATCTCTTATGTAACAAGAGTGATATCTTTAAGCCCCTCTTGATTGAGTGAGATTGAGGAAATGTATGGTCATACTTGGATGAGTTGATATCGGATATCAATATCATTAGTTTAAGTCAGTCTACTATTGAATCAAGAAATCAAAGATTGGATTATACAAGAGTGACACATTCAATATCTCGTGTTTGGTCTTGACACTACAAGAAAAATCGAATTTAGTGACGGTTTAATTAGCGACGGCAAAAAACCGTCGCTAATTAGTGACGGTTAATAGTCGGTAATATTTTGGTAAGACTTTAGCGATGGCTGTTAGTCACTAAATTTTAGTGACGGTTACGCGTTGCTAAAGTTACCGACGGCGTACTGTTGCTAACTTAGTGACGGTTGGCCATCGCTAAAATTAGTGACGGCGTACCGTCACTAATTTAGTGACAATTGGCCGTCGCTAAACTAAAAAAAATAAAAAAAAAAATTTGGGTTCTCATGTGGCTGTCATTTTGTATGATAAATTGTTATCTCATTGAACATAAATAATTGCTTTTGAATACACTACTAGAAAAATGTAAATATTATAGTTGAAAATTGTGTACGTCTCAAATTCTCACACAACATAAATTATTTCAGTTGATATAATACAAATGTATTTAGATTGTAGATATTTTTTTCCTCACGAAACACTTTTAAGATTATAAGAATTTTATTTACGTTATTGAGATTCTTCTATCCAACAAGTTGCTGTATCTTTACCATTACAACAAACAATTTTGTTTAAAGAAACAGAATAATAAAACAAAAATATTAATACACAATGAATGCATGCGCATGCGCTAAATATCATGACACGTAGTTTAACTTCTGCAGACTTTTCAACCCAATTAGTTTGTTGCTGCTATGTAGGGACTGATATCCGTCGCTAAAGTTTCACCGGACTGTACGTGACAATTTACCGTTGTAAATTTAGTAAATGTTAAACGTCGCTAAAGTTTGTGGTTGGTTATCTTCGCTAAATAAGTGACGGTTATGCGTCACTAAAGTTACTGATAGCTTAAAGTCCCTAATTTAGTGACGGCTTACCGTAGCTAATTTAGTGACGGTTATGCGTCACTAAATTTTAGTGACGGCTTAAAGTCGCTAATTTAGTGACGGTTTAAAGTCTCTAATTTAGTGACGGTTATGCGTCGCTAACATTATAATTGTATAATTATAATTTTTAATTTGATTAATTAAGCATACAAATTTCTAAATATTTTTTAAGTAATTAACAAATAATATATTTAATAAAAATTAAATTAATTTGAATTGATTTATTGGCACATAAAACTAAGAATTGATTTATTGGCACATAAAATTAATTTATTTTTTTAATATTTTATCATCTCATTGTGGCCTAATATTACTATTACTAGAAATAGATTAATATGTTAAGAACTAGCGCCGGCCATAAGTCGCTATGCGTTTTATTTGTAAGTCATCGCGTCTTCTCTCCTCTCCAGACGCACGCTCAGAGTTCTTTTCTTCCCTCTCGATTGATCTTCTCTTCCTCCTCTTCCCCAGCGCCGTTATTGCTTAGCCTTTGCTTTTCTCTTCATCTTGTTCGCCGATAAGGCATTCTCCATCTGTGTTTCAGATCGGATCTCCAATCCGCGGCCGGGCCCGTCGGAGCCACACCTGAGGACCGCCGTTTTCGCTCTCGGCAGATTCTGGAGATCTGAGGCAGTTTTCGGCTGCTTGAATGGCGTCGCACACACCACAGCCGGTTACGTTGGCGGTTCCAAAATCAACCCTGAATACAGAAGCTGTGGCGATCAGGCTGAGTCCGTACAGGTCGCCAATTATTTCTCGCTTTCCACTTCGATCCAAGTCTCATTCTCCTGAATTTTGGGTGTGTATAGCTTCTGTATTTTCTTGCAAATTCCATGGCCTATGGGTCTTGTTTCTATCAAGATCTTGCAGCTGTAAAAATGGCAAATCCTAACCATTTGGAGAAGTGCTTGAAATGTCTACGTGGAAAACATACCATTTAGACCCTTAATCTACGGTTTTTATTGGGAAAAGATATGTTTCTTGTTTCTTAATTTTGCTTTAATTTCTTTATTCATCATTTCCTGCTGTTTCAGGGGAGACAATAATGATGAGAAGGATACCTTGTCAAGTATAAAGAACTCTTCTATGATGAATGCTACTGGGAGTTTGAGTCAGACATATCAGCATTTCAACCTGAAATTGAAAGATTTGTCAAAATTTAGTCCCGATCACATAGGCCAGCAGCTAAGAAACAGAAGAGCAATGATCGGGATGCCCCTGAACTCAGAAAGAAGGCAAAAGAATTTCAGCACTATGAAGAAAGTCCTAGCTTTATTATTGAGCGTTCTTGGCATTGTGGTATATTTGTATATGTATGTGTTAAGTTTATGGTGTGCATGCTATTTGGCTGTAGGATCATTGCACCCGTACCAGCTTGAAGGACTGAATTTCTTACGTTTCTCTTGGTCAAAACAGACACATGTCATACTTGCTGATGAAATGGGCCTTGGTATTTATATAGTAATCCCTTCCCTTTTCTGTCTGTTGTCCAACATGGGGAATTACTTGCAGGAGTTTGAGGCTTATATACCTTACCAATAAGTTTTTTTAATGCTCTGCTTTTGTTTGTTTTTGGCGGGGAAAACTATACAAAGTATTGCTTTCTTGGCATCTCTTTTTGAAGAAAGTATCTACCCTCATTTGGTGGTAGCACCACTTTCAACGTTAAGGAATTAGGAACGAGAATTTTCAACTTGGACACCTCAAATGAATGTGGTATGTACACGTGGAATCTTGTATTTTTTTTTTGATGATATATGTGCAAGATTTTCAGTAAAAGCTACCTGATGCAGGTTATGTATGTCGGCTCTGCCCAAGGTCGTTCAGTTATAAGGGAATATGAATTCTACCATCCGAAAAACCATAAGAAGCTCAAGAAAAAGAAGTCTGGTCAAGTTGTTGGTGAAAGTAAACAAGACAGGATCAAGTTTGATGTCCTCTTGACATCATATGAGATGATTAATATGGATTCAACATCGCTGAAGCCAATAAACTGGGAGTCTATGGTGAACTTCTGCACTTCTTTCCAAAAGTTTGATAAACTCAGTTTAGGCCTTTCTTACACTTTCATCTTGTGTAGATTGTTGATGAAGGTCATCGTCTCAAGAACAAGGACTCCAAGTTGTTTACTAAGAAGTTGAATCAATTGACCAGCAAGGAGAGGAATTTGGGCACCCAAGTTGTTCATTGTTGTTTTCATAATCTCTAACCCAGGTAAATAGCTTGTTCTTGAAAAAAGGAAGTTTATTCTGCGTTTTAATAAATTTACTCTGTGAATTATAAATTATGTTATGTTACAGGCTGTTCTGGATGGATTATGGGTTGTTTTTGAGGATATTGACAAAGCGCCAATGGATGTACTAACAAAAAAGATGCAGAAGCAATCTCTTTGCTTTCTCCTCCAAAAAGTCTAGGTAGCCCTTCTTTTGTAAAGAGTTTTTTTTACTCATTAGAGTTGATTGAAGCGTGTATGTAATGCAACTTTTCTCCTTTTTCCATTCTTGTGGCTTACAGATTCAGAAAATAACAATGTAAGTAGTACTAGGCCCAAGCTATGGTGGCTTGATGGGAGGATAAAGTTTAAGCTTTGCCATATTTACAAAGCTAAAGGGATGCTTGAGGACTTCATTTGCACAATTCTACCTTCTGTTTTTGAGTCATTGTATATTGAATCTCTTGGCTGAAAGGTAACAGGAAAACTATTTTTTGTTGTATTCCTCTCTCTCTCTCTCTCTCCTGATCCTCCCCCTTTCTTCTTGCTTTTGTGTTGTAGACCAAATGTCTGATAAGTTTCATTCTTCTACTTTTCCAATTAAGCAGTCAATCAATCAAGTTTATTCCAAAAACTAGTTTGTGGTAGCTACATATTCCTGTTTTCTCCATTGTGTCTGTATTTGCATTATTTCTAACTGGAATTTTACAGTTTGTAATTCCAATGTCTGAGCAATGAGTGATATGTGTTTTATGAGAGCATGGTTATACTGGAACTAGAGCTACTAGACTACTGCTCTATCTGCAGCCAACGTTGCTGGGAATTTTTCTCAAAGGTAGGGAACTTAAAGTACTTAAAGCTTTGGATAAGAATTTCGCTTACAAGAAGGAAGTGGAAAAACAGAAAGATGTTTTGGTTGAATCCAGCAATCGAGTTGTTTTAATTTTTTCTCTTCAATTTCTATTTGAAGAATGTTTTGTTCTAATGAACACTTAGGCTGGCCAATTTGTTTTAAATGCATTGTTGTCTTGCTTCGCTGAGTTGTTTTAATTTTTTCCTTTCAGTTTCCATTTGTGTATGTGTCTGATTATATGCTAGCCTGGGCTTCGAATGTTTGAGTCTTCTTCAGTAATAATCCAATAATCTTTTAAAAAAATGTGTTGTTCAATTTTATATGTTTTCAGTTATTTTTTCAGCTTAGTAGCATCATGAAATTTTATGTGTTTTTAAGTTTGCTTTTATTTGAAGTGTTGTGTTCATTGAAAATTTCCTCTATATAAATCTACAATTATTTTGCCTTCTTGTGTTATTAATCTTGTCTCCATTTAGCATTCTTCGTTTATTTGAGTCTATTTGCTCATTAATTTTTCTTCCATAAAATCGTAACTTAGAGTTGTATTTACTTTTTTTTTTTATTTAATAAATTTATGTTCCTTTGGCTGATTAAAATGTTTATATCTTCTTGTAGATTGAGGGAATGGGAGGTTCATAGTTGTTTTTATGATCTTGCCTGAAGAATCTTTTGCCCGATCTTGCGGTATGATGAATTTGAGCTCAGTTTTTATCTTGTAAAGGAAATTGTAACCTTATGTATTTTAGTTGAATGACATGACATGACATTATGTTAATCATATTTTGTATTAATGAAAAATACTTCAATACCCTAGTTGTTGCATTTGTGTGAAATTGATGCAATATTGCAAAAACAAGTTATTTGAATCTAAAGCGACAAACTTAGAACTTGAACTCCATTCTGTAATCACCTCAATTTAAGTCAAAAATTGCTATACTAACTAGTGAAGGCTATGCTATGCGTCACTAACTCACTAACTAGTAACGGCTATGCGTCATTAAATAGCGACGAATTCGCGTCACTAACTAGCGACGTCTACACGTCACTAACTACACTAACTAGCAACGGCTATGAGTCACTAACTAGTGACGGTTATGCGTAACTAACTAGTGACGGTTACGAGTCACTAACTACACTAACTAGCGACAGTTATGCGTTGCTAACTAGCGATGCCTAAGCGTCACTAGATAGCGACGTGTAAGCGTCACTAACGTGCTAGCCGATGCCGTTACCAGAAAAGTTATGACGGTCTAGTTTGCGACATTTAGCTGTCGCTAATTAGTACTAAAATTTTAAAATTTTTACTAGTTATTAGCGATGGCTACGCGTTACTAACTAGTAAAGGCCACGCGTCACTAATTGGAACTAACTAGCGACGGTTAAGCGTCACTAACTAGCGACAGCTACGCGTCACTAATTGGCACTAACTAGCAACGGCTACGCGTCACTAACTGGCACTAACTGGCGACGGCTATGTGTCACTAACTAGCGACGGTTACGCGTCACTAACTAGCGACGGCTACACGTCGTTAACACGCCGGCAGACACCGTTATCGAAAAATTTGTGACGTCCTGTTTTGCGACGTTTAGCCGTCGCTAATGACCGTCACTAAATGCAGTTTTTCTAGTAGCGTGATATCCTTAGACAAAAGGACAATGACATATATAAATAATGATTATAGAATTTTAGTCGAATTACCAACTATCTTGTCACTTGGGTAGTAATGATGTGTTGCTAGACACCACTCACTGTTTATGATTATAAATCACATTATGATCATTGTCAACATGATAGGAGCCTATAGGCTCATACACTTAAAATCAATTGGATTATTTGAGTGCATAGGCCAAAATGTTTAGTTTTGGTTTCATGATAATTTTAGATTAATTATTGGTTCAATAATTAAGTCATTGAAAAGCCCAATATTAGGTGGCGCATTTTTTTGTATCTAATTTGGTGTCACTTTCTTGGGTAACTTATTTAGTGAATAATCATGTTTTAGTTACCAAATTTCATGACTGGCCACTCCCTAATTTGGTGGCCGGTCATGTTTTAGATATCTAATTTTATGATTTTAATAATTTTTAGCACGTAATTTCATGACTTGTCACGTTTGAGGCACCTAATTATGTAAATGGCCAAATTTTTTGGAATCTAATTTTGTGACCAATCACATTTTTAGACACCTTGTCTTTTGGTAGGTCACATTTTAGGGAACAAATTTTGTTACCGGTCACATTTTTAGATACCTTATTACGTAACCAGTCATATTTTTAGGTACTTTTTTTTTATAATCTTCACATTTATAGGTACCTAATTTCGCAACCAACAACATTTTTAGGTATCTAATTTCATAATCGGTCACCTTTTTTACATTCCTAATGATTTTGTGAACAATCAATTTTTTTGGTACCTATAATTTTGGTAACCGGTTACATATTTTGGTACCCAATTTTATGACCAGTCACAGTTTTTGGGTACGAGCCACTTTTTTTTTGTACTAATTTTTTGTGACTAATCACATTTTTTTTGTTTCTAATTTTGTAACTAGTCATGTTCTTGGTATGTAATGTTGTCATCATTTTGTCACACAACTAGTGCTCTCTCAGTGTCTCTGTGTATTTGTTTGTCAATTGGGCAAAGAGAAGCAAAGCACAGAATCGGATACAAAAAAACTATAGAGGGGGGAAGGGGGAAGATTTGGTCTAACTAACATCATAACCATGTTTTAAAAACTTACATTTTACCTATACTATTTTTATACTATTCGACATCAACTTCTAAAACTTTAATTAATTTCAATATCTCTGTTTTTTCACAATTAATTGAAAATTTAAATTATACGTTTTTTTCTCTAAGTGTAAAATATTATTTTTTAAAATATAAATTAACTATAAAAAATTTATCATACATATTAAAATTATTGAAATATAGTTAACAAAAAGTTTCAATTAATATTTCAAAAGTTTCTATGTAAAATAAAGGGTAAAATTTACCGGGGGTCACCTAGCTTATTTTTTTATTCTATCCAAATACCTTACATTTATTTTGTCATAGCAAGGTACTTTTCCTCCTATTGCACATCCTGTTCAACTACTTTCTATCAAATTGATTGTTAAATTGGATGAAAAATGATGATATGACATTAAATAATACTAAAATAAACTTAAAATGGTAACTTAAGTCATCAAACTATTTCAATTACTAATTCTAACCCTTAAAATTTCACTTAAGCCAATTCTGCCCCCCAAGCTTTTTAATCTTTCATCTTTACTATAGCCACCTCATAAGCTGCGCACCTAGTCGCTACTGTTGACCACCCTCCAGCCACCAGCCCAGCTGCCAACCACCCTCTAGCCGCCAACCCCACAACTGACCCCCGCCAACACCTCAATTCAAGCCGCCCAATCGCCCTCCCGTCTTGTTCACCGCCACCTTCCACACTAATCCTCCCGTCATTCTCCGATTTTAGATTTCAAACCTAGGAAATCAAGCGTCAAATCAAACCCGAGCCACAATCAAACCCAGGAAATCAAGCATCGAATCAAACCCACAATTTTAAACTCAAAAAATGAAACGTCGAATTAAACCTAGAAAATCTGAGCGTGAGAAATCGGAAATCGGGAGAGGATCTACGCGGGTGACGTCTGGGATAATTATCAGGCTTCGGCGGCGGGCTTGGGAAAGACCAGACCGACGAGGGATTTGGGGAAGGAGAAAATGAGGGATACGGAGTCGGTGTCCGATTCATGGGGTAATGGTTGGCGTCTGATCGAGTCAGGCTTGGGGAGAAGAGAGTCAGTCCTTAGAAGGGCGCTCAACGACAGGGTTGGTGGCGGGGTTGGTAGCTGAAGGGCGGTCAGCAACGATTGGGGTGGAGGGTGGTTAGGGACAGTTGGGGTGGGGGCTGTCGATGACGGCGGGTAGAAGAAGAGCTTTTGAGGGCTAGGGTTTCAAGGTAGAATTAATTTGGTGAAAATCCAGTGGTAAGAATTAGTAATTGAAAAAAATTTGAGTACTGAAGTTATCATTTTAAATTTATTTTAGTATTATTTAATGTTATGTCATCATTTTCCGTCAAACTTAACCTTGAAATTAACGGAAAGTACCTAAATAGGACACGTAGTAAAAGGTAAGGTATCTTGTTAGGATAAAATAAAGGTAAGGTACCCAAACAGGACAAAAAAATAAGCTAGGTGACCCCCGGTGAATTTTACCCGTAAAATAAATAAGGGGTAAAGTGCAGATTAGGTTAAGTCAAGGGGGGTTTTGTAATGTTTCTTTTTATTTTTCTATATCATATATTATGGAATTTTTAATGCTACTTAATCTAACTTAACTACCATATAACCTGTGTAACCTACAACAGCAGGTGGCAAGCCCATTCCCTTGGTCCTGTTTTTGCTACATTTCTGAACTTAGGCCCTTAACTAATCACAAGTCAAAAGTTTGAGGAAAAGCAAAAAAAAAAAAAAAGTGGTCCTGGTACTCCCCATCGAATTTTAGAACGTTCCGTGCCGTCATGGGTCAGTTGTGGTGTGGGGCACGTCATTGATGCATGTAGATATCTCTATATTGCAATCTCTTTTGTTTGACGAGGAAACGTTGAATGGTCCAATATGTACGTTATTAATTGATGAAGTAGCTATTGAACATAATTATCAACAATTTGTGCGGAGCAAAATATGATAATAATTATAACAATAATAATAATGATAATAATAACTGTCATTTAATTTATCTATATAAAGATTAAACTAGACTAAACTAGCAATAGCATTCTACCCAAAGTGCCTCCCCAGTGCCAGCGATAGTTGAATAGGATGCAATAATATTCGTCTATAATTAATGAAACAGAAACGAGCTAGTTAATCTCTATAATCGCTAATGCCAAACGGCAAGTAACTGAAAACGAGAGTTCCAGCGCCGTCGTCCGTCATGAAGTGCCGAAGCAGCGAGTGGTTCAGCCGGCCATCGATGATACTGGCAGTTCCGACGCCTTTAGCAAGAGAGAGCAGGCAGCAATCCACCATGGGAACAATTTCGTCGGCCACTTTCCCCTCCAGGATCATCGTCCTCGCCCCTCTCACGTCGATAACCTTCACCGAGCCGTCCTCCGAAATCCCCGCCGCATCAGCCATGAGAATTAGCCTTTCCGCCCCCAACGCCGCTGCCAACTCCCCCGCTACCATGTTCGCGTTGACCTTATAGTACGTCCCCGCCAGGTCCTCCGCTATAGGCCCGATTACAGGGATGTCCCCTAAGCTCAACACCTGCTGAACGAGGGTGGGGTCCACCCGCGAGAGCTCACCTGGCTGAAGGATGGTGATCTCTTGAGAACCCGGTTGGGCAGCGTTCAGACTGGCCGACAGTACTGCACTGGTCTTTGCGCTCAGGAGAAACGGTCCGGCAATGCCCAGTGCGGAGGAACCAGCTTGACAGATTCGAGTGGCCAACGTGTCCGCCGTTAAGAAGAGTTTGCCGTCGACATGGATTTTGGGGCAGTCGCCCTGGACCAGGACGAGGCGAAGGCCGAGGTAGGATAGCAGTACCAGGTCCCTCACCAAAGAGTCGACGGACTCAACGGATTTTGTGGCGGCACCGCCGTATTTGACGACGACGGTGTTACCCCTCAAACGCCTAAGCCTTCGGATGTAAGGGAGGGATTCGGAAAGACTTTCGACTCGAAGCTGATCAGAAAGAGGCGGTGGCGGGGATGGGGCCGAATCTGCAGCTGCTTGGATACGCAGAGAGAAAGAATGAGATGATTTTCTGGGATTATTGTGTTTCGTATTGAATACAAGGAAGTGGCGCATGTGAGGTGATCTGTAGAGCGGTTGGGAGGAGCAATATGGAACATGGAGGCATTTTACTTGTGCGGCCATTTTTCCACGCAGCAATGGCAGCAAAGCAGCTTAGGGTTTAGGGCCGGCCAGGAACATACGTTCATATATATAGGCCTGTTATTACGATTTATCTTTAATGTTTTCTTTTCTTTTTTTTTTTTTTTGAGTTTTTGATAAAGTGTACGATTTATATTTAAGTTTTTGATAAATCTTTTACAGATAATGCTTTGATCACTTTTTTTGGATTTTATTGTTTGACGTCAAAATTAAAGTTGAAATAATTAACGGCATGTTTTAATTGAAAAATAACCTTTTTACAACGTGTTTATTACAACTTGCTTAAGGTCAACCTAGCTAGCATTATATTCACCAAGTGTATGCTTTGTAACATTTAGCTGATGGTGATTACAGCAGCGATACAACAGCTTCAGCAGTGTAAAATTTACTACTTCGAATTGGTATTTTAAAATTTCTCATTATTTAAAAAAAATTGTAAACGCTAGTAAAAGAAACCTTTCTTTCCTAGTTCGTGCCAACAATAGTGGAGTATATGTTGACTTTTCTGATTTTGGTTGTGTAGCTTAAATGAGTTATGGTGCCAGTTTCTCGGGTTTCTAGATGTCTAATTGCTGGGTTGAGAAATTGGGATGTGAAATGTGTGCCAAAATGAACTTCTCTTGAATTCAGAAGAATAGAATAAAAGCCATTGAAATGTGCTTTTGCCAGATATGAGAAAATAAGAGGACAGAATCAGTCGAATGAACAAAAATGAAGCCCATATTATTGTCTCAGCAAGGGTAGCAAATTAGTGTAACATAATTTGCTCGACTCTTAAATATGGCCTATGCTGCACTTATTGGTCTGTGGTGGGAAATACAAGAAATTACACTTGACAGTAACTCGGAACTGTACCCCACATCCTCATTGAAGAAATGAAGCATCAACCTTTTCTCGGCTACGGTTGAACCAAGTTAGCTAATATGTGAAGACCATGATGGAAGGAGAATGACTTTGGAGGCTTCTCATGATTTTGTAAAAGAATACGGCATTAGTGCACCAATCTATGAGTCTTTGTGCTGATTTACAGCCGTACGAGAGAAATCAAAAGATGTTTTATGTTTTCTCATCAGATCTAGAATATGATGTTAGCTTGAGCTAGGACATGTTGGCAGATGGTGTACAAATAGTGCTAACGGCAACTGGGAGAATTTGGGAATTTTTTGTTGTTTCTTTATTGCCTTTTCTTTTGTTTGTAAGTGTGGCCGGATATTCTTGCCAGTCTACAATATAGTTTTGAAATGCTCTGACAAATAATCTTAGAAAAAAAAAAAATCTGACTGCTATGGTTTTTCATTTTTTGTTTTCACAGATCACTTTGTGATTCAGGGAATGTGGAAATCACTGGACCAATGGCATCAACGGTGGAAGATGTTTTATTGGTGTAAGTATTCGATGCTTGTTGCCTATGGTCACTGGGTAAAAAATTGGTGTGACTTTTCAGGAATCAAATCTTATAATTCTTCTACCGTATTGCTTGGAGTTTCAGACAGAGATTAGCGAGACTTATAACTATATGTATTCATAAGTGCCAATGTCTATTGCTTAGGCTTCTTGGATATATGACTGTCAAAGCATGTGATCCTAGTTTTTGGTACTTCATACTTGCACATTCCTATGTCATGTTTGAGTCCAAAAGCTCCATGTAGTTGTGCATTGAAAATGTGTTCTTTGATCAACGTGAAAAACCTCTTTCTGTGAGTGCTTACCATAAAATTATCAATTTTCTGATCCCTCTCAAATCCTATTGATATTTGCTTGCAGGTATGCTGCAATGTTGGGCTCTTCTCCTGAGGACAAAATCAGTTTTAAACCGGTAATGTTGAGAAGTTTAACCAAGTCAGAACATCAGTCTACGTGAACTGCCTTGCTTCCTGAAAAAGAGGCTGCAATAACTAATGAATTTTATTGTTTTTAGATAATATGTACTACTTATTTTTTCAAAACAAAAATGTAGTAGTTCAATTCTATAACATGGACAATAGATTTGTGAATGTACTGCTAGATGCAAAATGCAAATCTTGTATGCGGGAAACTTTTTCTTTTTCTTTCTAATCTTAATTTGGTCCACATCATGAGACACTTTTCATAAAAGTGTCATGGCACTTGAAAAGATAAGCTGGTCTTAACTAAGAGTGGATTAAAAGTGACAAAACCAAACTCAGATATTTGCGTGAACTTATGTGGATGTGGATTTTGGAAGTAAGTTAACAATGGAAATGTTGGGCACTGAACAGTGCATGCCTCCCCTCTTCTAAGCTGTATCTGCATATGTACACTTAGCACCAGCCATAAGGTTCAATTGCTTTTGGGATGCTTTATGGAATTTGTCCAGCAAAGTTACACCTATGTCAAAGAACAGTAGTTGTGCAGTAATTATGTTTTTTATTCTCTTTTTGCATAGTAAGCAGGTACTACCTTCTCTATTTTGTAGCCTCCTCCCTGTGTTCCAAATTTGTCAGCATTGGATAACTCTAACATTTTTGGGACAATGCGACTGGGGAAATGTAAGCCGGTTGTCACTCCTCACTTGTTTCTAGAAATGGTTTGAATTAAGTGTTTGATTAGTATTGAATTTAATAATGCACATTGTTCTGCAGTGGTTTAATTATGCATTCTCAACTGATATTTCTGATAAATGTGAAGATATTCTAAGTCTTCTGTCAAGAACATGTGGCTGCAAGGTAAGTCCAATGTTCCTGTGACATGCTTAATTTATTTGGTTATTCTTGTTTATATCCTAGTCTGCAAGTATGATTTATCATTTCTTTTCCTGATTATGTGGTGATATGGTAAATTTGACTTTTTATGTTTCAAGACAGAGGAGATGGCAATACCTGAATTACATGAAATGCGTACAGCCCATGTTGTGCCAATTAGATCAGAAACAGTATACTCAATAAATCCTGATTGTGAGGATGGGTATAATTCTTTTCTTGAAATGTTGTTTGTGTATCAAATACGCACCTATCAATTTCTTGAGATGGTGAGCAAGGCCACTTGTAAATTCCCCCGAGTAATTTTAATAGAAACTACCCAGGCATCAGTGGTAGTTGAAAAGTTTTGACTGATAATGGGTCTTGACATCTGCAGGGAAGGTGTGAGATTAAATTATGATACTTGTACAAATATGGCACTATTCCGGTCTTTCTCTGCAGCAGATTATGTTGCTGCCCAAATGTCTTAGGTCAGAAAAATACCTCTTACCATATGTTGAAATATGTTTTCTAATGGTTGCTGGTTGCATCAGCATTCATGATTGTTAAGTGGTGCAGTCATGTATGGTTAAGTTAAAGGGTTTGTTAGAGCTTTATGTGCTTGTCTGGCCTCTTCACTTGTTGCCAACTGGCTTTTAGATGCTTTAACCATAATCATTGATAAAAGTGTCCAAATGCTGGAAGCATGTGCTAGTGTCATTCAACATATGAGCAACATTTACAATGTCTAAAGGGCAAAGTTCTCTTTCTCCTGGTGTTTGAAGAGATATTCTTTCAGCATTTTGCAGCGACAAAAAGGGCCATGCCCTTTCAACAAATTTATCACAAGTTACTGAAAAATGGGAGTCCAGTTTTGAATACATGAGTCACATCTTTCTTCTTTGTTTGTGTTTGGTTGAAGAATTGGGTGGAGGGTTAAGTCATTGTATTCTCTTCCCTTTGTCCTGCTGCCGGATGCTGATTATTATTGTATGAAAAATCATATATGGAGTATTTTCTGTGGCCAGAGTTCAAAATACTATGAGTACTTGCTGCTATCTTTCTTTCTTTTGGCTTTCAATGAACCTATTTTGTTTAATTTGTTTGTGTTACAGGCGAAAGACAATGCACTACTTTATGGAGATTTTCAAGAAAGATGGTGTCATAGTGACTCCAACTACAGCGTAAGTAGCTGCTAATGTTTTGTTAAAGTATCTGTGATTAATTATCAAATTACTGTTGTGGGCTAAACTCACTTGCTGGCTTTTATTTTAAAGCTTGGTCCTTGAGAAGTTCTTATGCAACAATACCATCCATCATTGATATCTGCCATTAATAATCAGATACCGTTGCTTACCAATTTGATATACACGGAATTGGATCTTTTTCTGGTTTGATCTTTGATAACTTTACCATGTAACATATAGCAATAGCATTAGCTCTTACATAGGCAATATGTCATGAATATGCTTCCTCCATTTGCAACATTCCTAGTTGAGAAAAAAAAGAGAGGATATGGATGATTAAAAGATTGCATTTCATAAGAAAATGTCACATTGATTTTCAGTTTCATGTTCTATTTGAATGCAAATAATGAAACAAGATGAGGAACTGTTTTCATTGAATGATGAAACTAGCATTGCAATAGTGGGCTGTCTTGAAAACAGTTCAAAAATAAGTCCAGCTATCTTTTAGTTTATAGTTAAGAAGATGAAATACTAATCTTTATCATATTTTTACTGAAGAGCTGTATTTTTGCATGCATGGCAGCATGACAGCACCAAAAATACCTCCCAGTGCTTTGAAATATGGGGAGACAGATTTGCAGGTTGCAGGCTTGTGTGATTACTCGCTCTATATGAATTTTCCTGTAACCAATTATTGTTGTACATTTAACCATCAGCCTTTCTGAAATTGATAATGCTATGGAGCCAAAGATTATAGCTGTTACTCCAAAATTGATTGAATGTTCAAAATTCTTTTGATCTGTAATGGTTAATGAGTCATTGTTGACATCCTTCATGCAATTGAAACTTTTATGTGCCTGATGCATTCAAGCAACTGGAGGATGAAGTTGAAGTTGTGAGCCAAGCGGTTGCCAACTTTTACAAATTTTAATATTTAAACACATTGGTTCCACGAGATACTAACTGGCTGGCTAACAAACAATAGCAACGAAATTAACCTAAATATGGACCAGAAACTGATAGAGGTCATGAAGCTAATATTTTTAGTTATATTTTGATTTAATAATGTGCCGTGAGCAAGACTGCAAGCATAATTTGTTGTAAACCAATTTTTTGTCACTAATCCAGTATTGACATTGTTGTGTTGATTGATTGTAATCCAAAAAGGTGGGGCTTCCAGAACTTGGGTTGAAGTGTTCATCTGAAACCAGAAAGGGTTACTTCTTTGTTGCCCCATCCACTTATTTCATTCCCTTTAATTCAGAAAAGAAGACACACTTTTAGACTTGAAATGACCAGAGTGATATATCAACAGGAGATATATTCTAGAGACTGAAGCAACTAAACATAGGACAGTGAACACTTCTAATAGCAAATATTCTTTCCTGACAAGATATGAGCCCTCTATGTCTGATTTATGAATTCTAATTGAAAATATAAGGAAAAGGAGTGTCCTTATTCTTGAAGATTTTTATATTTGAGATCCATCTACTGTTTCAATTTGTTAATAAATTGAGTCGCACAGAAAGACATTCACATTCCTTCTTTCCTTTTCTTTATCTTCTTCTTCTCCTTTTTCTTTTTGTGCTATTATAGTTGGAAATGGCTGAGCAGATAAATAGAGTCAATAAAAAGCAATTGGAAACCAAGAAAGAGAATATTCAAGCTGCCGATGGATATCATTGAGTCTTTTTGTTTCCTTGTTTTCCTTTTTATTTATTCCTCATTCATCTCTATCCATATTTCAGGTAATCTCATGAGATTTGTTGTTCCAGCCAATCTTCTGGGCCTACCAGCCATTTCTGTGCCAGTAAGCTATTCTCTTGTTTGTCCCATCCTGATTGTCCAGCGTTTTACTGACAGTGAGACCATAGCAGAGAGGTGTAAACAGCGTTAAATGTGGAATTGCATTTCTTTTGCATTGGAACTCTTTCTTGCCCCTTGTTTACCCATGTCATCAGCTGACAGTGTTTCAAACTTGTATGATTGGGATCAGTATATCCCACAGTGATGTCTTTGGGTCTTTTTTTGTTTGGGATTGGGTTCTATTTGTTGCATCAGAGGCCATGGAGAATAGAATACATGGGGTTGGAAAGAGAACTGAGGTAGAGGGATAAACGGGACTTTCAGACATCAGTGCACACAGAGGAATAGTGTACTGGCATAAATTCAAATGGACAGAGTAAAGGACTTTTTCTTTGCAGGCTACAGCATGTTAGGACCGAGCTAGGGCTGGATTGCTTTCTGCTTTACCGTGATAGAATCTCAAAGAACTGCTGCATCAGACTAGTTTATTTATTCGCAGCCACCAATGTGTTAATGAACTTACACCATGTTTACTTAGCTCTATAGCATTCAGGTCGTTGAATTAGATTTCATCATGTAGTTCATTTTTAGTTCCAAAATGAACTACATCGTGAAATTCAAGTCATTGAATATTCAACACAATGACCCAAGTACATAAATCTACATTGGCTGAAGTTTATTCTGACTTTCCTGACAATGTAGCGGTTGATGACTCTCTCAGAGAGTCAGATTGGCTATGACTCTCTCAGATTGGCTATGATAAACAAGGACTTCCGATAGGTCTGCAACTGATTGGTCGGCCATGGTGTGAAGCTTCAATCTTGTGTTTGGCTTATGCAATTGAGGTACATGAAGAGACTAATCTGGAATATTTATTTAACTCTCTGCTTGACTTTTGAATGGGCAATAACCAGCTCGTACGTTACAGTATCTCTGTGCTGAGCCTAAGAAGAAGACCGCTGTCTTCTATGACATCTTAAAGACCAAGCAATAGCTTCACACAGAAAGGTACATTTTGAGTTACAATTGCAGATCACCCGTCTCGCAAAAAATTCAATGGTGGGTCTTGTCTGGAGACGCTTGATGTAACTGCATTTACAGACAATGTATTTGTAATTGCTGAACGTTCATAAACCAAACAAATGATTCTAAGGAGCCTCGTGCACCAAAGCGTTTCTTTTCCTTGGTGGTTGGAGATTGAATTGTTTGATAACCTTTGAAGTTCCAGAGCATCTTTTACAGCGAGTGTAACTCTTGCACATGAATTCTAGTGTCCAAGTGACAATATGCAAGTGCAATGGCGTTGCCCCTTGGATCAAAAAGTTAGGGTTCAAGTTTTTATGGTGGCAAAAGGACCTACTCATCCCCTTAACTGGAGTTCGGTTGACTCGGGCTTTACTGATTTACCCATTCCTTATCTAAGCTAATTGCTATCATGCTTCTCGTCCACTCCAAATCACGTTTTCATCTTCTCCAGTCGTCAATATATAGTGCTGTTTCCACCCATGAGCCTTCATCTTCTTTAGCCGTCACTGACTCCATCAACAGTTTCGGCAACAATGACCATGATTGGTGAGATCCTAGAGGCATGCAATGATTGATTGGATCTAGAGTGAGCAGCGTGATTAAGAGGTGAGCGGCGGTGACGGCAAATGTTGCCTCTGTTGGATGGCAGACCTTCTCCATTTCCTACTGTAGCCATGATCTGCGAACAATGATCTGGTGCCGATTGAGAGCGGTCTTAATCATCACAAACGGCTTACTTTAGATACCTTTATTGTTGTAAAGAACAAATTGTTAGGACATTGGTTTAGACGCTTTTACTTGTTGCTTCAAACAGTTTTAGTTTTTACTTTAGATATTTTATTCTTTAAGAGAGCAAATTATCTGTATATTGATTCAGACAATTTTACATATTTATTTAGATACTTTTATTTGTTTTAAATAATTTTATTTTTGAAAACAACACATTGTTTGTATCTTAGACACTTTTACATATTGTTTAAAACACTTTTACATATAAGACATTTTTACTTATTTCTTTAGTCACTTTTATTTATGAAAAAAAGGAATAAAATGTCTTCATATTGCCTCAGAATACTTTTACATATTTACTTCGGGTACTTTTATATATACATTCAAACACTTTTATATTTTTACATATTATTTCTAAGAGAATAAATTATATATTTGCATATTGTCTGAAGATAATAAATCATCTTTATATTATTTGCATGTTGACCCACTCTATCCATGTGTCATAACATAAGTGTCAGAAATTGATTAGATGCATAAATGCTAACAAGTTTTGTTTACCCTTTCAACTGCTAATCAAACTGTGGTAATAATGATTTTGTAAGATTTTTTTACAAATATTTTATTCCATGTATAGGTACTTTTATAAAAATTTCCCTTATGATATACCATTTTTTCCCCAAGCCTACACTGCACCACATCCATAATTTAATGGAATGAAAATTTGCTTATTTAGAAGCTTTTAAAAGAGACTTGTAGACGAGTATTATTACTTAATTAATATACATATACTCCACTTAACTCTATAAAACTTAAACTCATCCACCAGCTGGGAAAAATTTTTTCCCATACAAATTAGAATTTAAACCTTGAAATTTGGTGCTTTTTATGCCTCATTGTCACATTAGATTCATCTAAAGTCTGCCTATCTTTACAATATTCATGTTCTTAATGTTAACAACTTTGATGCCAATTGAAGCCGGGTTTAAAAAAATTCCTAATATTCCTAGAGTTGGATTTTTTATTTAGATTGTCATGCATGGCAAGGCTTTTGTTGTTGTTCACATGGTTCTTGGAGGCATTACCATTAATAAAACGTGTAAGAGATGTTGTATGGAGAATGAGCACCTGATGCACCTCTTATTTACCTGCCCCACAAGTAAAAGTGTCTTTACTCATTTGGGCTACAATCTGCATTTTGATTCTGACCATTGCGCTTTATTAAGAATGTTTGTTGCAACACTAACACATCTCATATCCAATGCATACCCTAGAATGTTCTCCTTTCTAGTTATCTTTGGCAGGTGTAGTGTGCTAGAAACAAGTTTGTCTTTGAGAATGAACCATTCTCTCTTGCTTTAGTTTTTTAGAAAGTTTTCAACATTCCACTGAGTCTTATTACATTCACGTGGTTGGTAATGTCTCACAAAGGGACACTGTTACTATCAATGTTTGTTGGACCCCCTCCCACTAATGTCTTAAAACTGAACACTGATGGTTCCTCAATACCATTAAAAGATAAAGTAGGTGCAAGTGGAATTCCTGAGAATCACAATGGTGATTTTTATTGCTACTTTTGCAAGAAATGTGGGATGACTAATAATTTAATAGTTGAACTTTGGGTCTTAGAAGAAGGATTTAAACTTCCTAGTCATTTCAACCTATTTCCTCTAATTGTTGGGTTGGATTCAAAAGCTGTCATATAACTTTGAGTTCAACTCATTGTACTTGTATAAAATAATGCTGCAGCTTCTTGATCGCAGATGAATCATAAATGTAGGATAGATAATTTGGACCCAACATACTCTTGGGTAAGACAACACAGCTGTTGATGCACTAGCTAGCTTAGCATGACTCTACTCTTCCTGACCAATACATTTTAATCTACTGTTTGTGCCCTGCTTTTCTCACAAACATTGTCTTGGCCGACCGTTGTTAAACACCCTATGTCTATTCTTGTTATAAGCTCTAACTTGTATCACCCACCCTGGTAAGGTGTGCCTCTTGTGTTTGGCCTCTAGCCTCTCTTTATTCTTAGTGCATGCTTATTTACCAAAAAGAGGAAGTTCAAAAAATCCACTAGATTTGCTCAAACCTCACGTTTTGTTCCTCCTATTTCAAATTTCTACACTTACCCTTGTAAAGTTTCACCGTTATGCAAGATAGAGAAAATGCTTAACTTTGTCCTCCTAGCTTCCTTTCTTATAAATTTTACCCCTAACTTCTGTTTCAATACAAGTTAATCTAGTGAACAAATTAGAAGTTTCAATTAAAGGTTAAAAACAACGGCAAAAACAAATTTGAAATGGTGATTTTAAGTTATCTGCCTACTTTGTTGTTAGACTGTTATTTATTGGCATATGTTAGTGTTAGGGGTGAAAATGGGCCGGGCCGAGCTCGAGCCCACTAAGCTCGAGCTCGGCCCCTTCACTGTTCGGTACTACTCGGGCTCGAGCTCGAATTGCTCGAGCCCAATTTTTTAGGCTCGAGCTCGACTCGAGGTGGGCTCGAGTTCGGCTCGAAAGCCCGGGAAGCTCGAATGATACATAAATCTTTAGTACCCTATCTACAACTTAGATAAAAGATTGGGACTAAATTTGTAATTTTTCTTACATTGATAACCAGAGAAGGGAAAATGGAGAACTTATCCCAAACTTTATAGTTGCTTGCGGTTCTACCCTAATCTTGTGAACTTCACAAATGAGGCATCATCTCCCTCAATTCGACAGTCGAGCCACCTTAGTCCATCCACGAGTTGCAGATCTGGGTCTCCGGCGTCTGTTTTGAGCGTTGATAGCGGCAGCATCTATCTTGAGTGGGGCTATCGTTGGTAGTGGTGCGAGCAATCAATCGGCGGATCGTTGGCAGTGGTGCGAGCAACCAATCGGCGGCGATTGTCATCATCGAGCAACACGATCGGCGGCGATTGTCATCATCCAGCAACATGATCTCGTCGGGTGGGGTTGTTGTCAGCGATGGTGACAGCGGCGTCGATCTTCTGCTCTTGCTGTCGATGGTGGCCGACGTTGTGGTGGCTGATAGTGGCGGCACCGTGGTCGAGGGAGGAGGAATCGGCGTCGTCGGCAATGGCGGAGGTGAAGGAGAGACACGAAGGAGGGGGCTTTTAGGGACACGCAGAACGAAGAACGCAGAACGAAGGAGAGACACGCAGAACGCAGAAGAGAGAGGAATAGAGTTTAGGCCTTTAGGGCCTGATGGCCAAAAAAAAAAAACGTAAAAGGGGCCTGATAAGCCCGCGAGTTTTTGGGGCCGGATTTGCTCAAGCTCGAGCTCGAGCCCTAAAAATATTCGAGCCCGTTTTTCAGCTCGAGCTCGAGCTCGAGCTCGACTAGGCTCGACTCGAAATGCCCTGACTCGAGCTCGAGCTCGAGCTACCCGAAAAAAGCCCGGCCTTTTTTCACCCCTAGTTAGTGTGCCACCCTCTCACACGTGCACGCACACACACTAGAACAATGATCTGTGATTGCCACTGGCATATATATTGTGAAGAGTAGACTTGTTATTAGTTGAGTTACCTGTACGTAGTTAGCTCTGTAAAATGGCTTGAAGACGAGCTGGAATTGAATGCCCTTCACAACCCTAGCAGCCGTCAAGTTAGTGGCAATGAGAAAGCAGCTGCAAGCCACAGAACTACTCTTTCTGCTGCATTAGGTGGGCGTGTAGATGTTGCAGCAATGAGCACAATTTCTGGTGAAGTTCTCTCATTTAATTTGTTTTAACCGAGCAAGATAATTACTGTTATTTTATGGGTTTGATTGTCCAATATTTGGTCATGTTGCCAGAATTTGTACTCCCTCCATGCTAAAATATATATCATTTTTTCTTTTTCTTTTTTTTTTTTTGTAAAAATTATGGATGTAAAGCAAAATAAGTGTATTACTTTATTTCTTCGAGGATAACCTTCACTAGATAGCATTCATCGGCATTACATGATGGGAAGGGCTGATTTGGAATTTTTATAACTATGGAAAAGTGTCACGTATGTTGGGGCTCAAAAGATTGGAAGAGTGAAAAATATTATGGGATGGAGAGTGTAATATTCTCCTATGCCTTCCCAGGTACTTGTTTATCGTCTTGTATGATATTTTGGTAGAATCATAACCAACTTCCTTTTGGGGTCTTGTTATACAGGAGTGAGGGCAGCCTATCTTCTTGCAGTTGCTTTTCTGGAGATAATCCGTTTCAGCAGTAATGGTGGAAACCTTAACGGGAGCTTTAATTAGCATGACTGCCACTAGAAGTGCCTTCAATTGTGCATTTGAATACTTGAAAACTCCACATCTTATGCCTATTATTGGAACATTATTGTCCATTATTTTGTTTTCGTGAACAACGAATAACTGAAACAGGCAATGAGGCTGAAATCAGAGAATCAAGTCTAGTTGTACATACCTGTTTTCTGATAAAAAAGTATGGCACAAAGGGAAGAACATGTTCGTGATATTGCTTCTAGCCTATTAAGTCAACTTAGAGATAAATTTCCACAGGTATGGTTTTGCTTTCATTTTCTTACAAATAAATGATACATATTGTTTTTTTGTTTTTGTTGGGACAGATGAACTTAGGCAACATAAACATGTCTGAGCAGGTATTGTGGAAAATTCATCTTGCCTTGATTCTCTGCTTTTCTCTGTTCACACTGACACAACAGCACAGTTGTCAATGATCCTGCTTGGGCTACAACTGCGCGCTCTTTGTACCAAAAAATTGTTCGAGAATGGGTCATAGTATCACTTTCCACATGCTCCATGCACTACGCAGGGTCTGGTTGAGGTTAATGACTGGACCCCATGAATCGATAGTAGTAAAAGCTGTTCAAATAAGTTATGATTAGTGCTTTTCTTGTTAATTTTCTTTGCAGAATTTTTAAATATTTAATTCACCATTCTTGTTGCGTGATTTAAACTTCCATTCCGTAGTTTACATGGCATTGTAGATCATTCATTTGGCTATAATAATTACAAGAGAAATCTGAGATCAATAAATAATAGCTTATTGGACTTTTGATTTCTCTGATAATGTAACTAATTAGTATTTTTAAAATTCGTAAAGAGAAAGATTTTTACTATTGGGTTTTCTAATTTATGTTTTCCAATGTTTGTTTATGCACTCATTTCTCCATTGACTCATTCTACTAAGATAATTAACATCTTCAATGTTTGGCACACATTAAATTTCGGTTGGTGAGTATTTCTGTTTTTTTCTCCACCTTCACATACACTTCAGGACTGATCTGATCTCTGCAAAATGCATTGATGTCTATAATTTATGATTTAAATAAAAAAAGAGCATAGTTTGGCTGTTTCCTCATTATGCTGAGGTTGAATTTGTGTTTGGTGTTTGCTTTTAGCGAAGTCTGTCTTTGCTAAAATAAGGAAGAAAAAAAAAGGGCATGTGGATAATTTGCAAAATGGATACTAGAATAGTTGTAGTTTTAGTTTTTAGTTTTTTCTTTCTTTTTTTTTTCTTTGGTTGGATACACGGATTGGATTTTCAAATATTTTATTTTAATCTTATAGTCTCTCTCATCTATATGGTCATGGCTTTATTCTGTTCGGTTTTTTGTCAATTGTGTTTGTGAATCTTAGTCTATCTGGTTTCCTGTGCATTTTTCTATCAAAATCAATTTCAAGTGAGAGATACTAAAGTAAGTTAATGATATGTGATCCTCTTTTCATTTTGTTTTATTTGGTTACAAGACAATTTTGTGGTAAAAGTTCAATCCTAAATGATTTCTTTCTACTTATTGCATTTTTTAATTTAGTTCAGGATAAGCTTTGTAAAGCGAACACTAATTGGCAGAAGGCGCAAAATGCAACTGATGTGGTATCCCTTTTATCTGAGATAAGAAATGGTTCAGGTAAAAATGAATGTTGGACTGGGATACGAACAGCAAATATTCCTGCTGTCATGGCTGCAGCAGCGGCTGCGTCAGAGCAAATCTAAAGCTTTCTGAAGCTATTAATTTGGAAGTTCTTAGCACTGGAGTTGTAAAGTGCAATCATGCTGGAGTAATTGCAGGCATGAGAAGGCTGTGTAATAGCGTTGGTGGCCTTCAGAGGTTGATTTCAGGAGCTTTCTCTGACCCACCATAAGGAGGATGATTCATTTAATGAGATGTTGCTTAATAAGTTTGTGCGTCTCCTACAGCAATTTGTTAATGTTGCTGAGAAAGGTGGAGAAGTGGACAAGGCGCAGTTTCGTGGGACCTGTTCTCAGGCAACAGCACAGTTTCCTTATTCTATTCAACAATAATAATAATAACAATAATAATAATAATATCTTGCGTGTGTGCGCACACACACAAAGACTAAACTTTTATCTAGAGTAACATGCCTGTCTAGTGCCTAGTGCCTGCGGGGTAGGATAGGATGAGATAACATTCTTATCTTCTATAATTAATGAAACACAAACTTGTTTAGTTAGGCTCTATGATCGCTACTGCCAAACGGCAAGTACCCGCAAATGAGAGTTCCAGCGCCGTCTTCCGTCATGAAGTGACGAAGCAGCGAGTGGTTCAGCCGGCCATCGATGATACTGGCAGTTCCGACGCCTTTAGCAAGAGAGAGCAAGCAGCAATCCACCATTGGAACAATTTCTTCGGCCACTTTCCCCTCCAGGATCATCTTCTTAGCCCCGCTCATGTCGATAACCTTCACTGAGCGTTCCTCCGAAATCCCCGCCGCATCCGCCACGAGAATCAACTTTTCCGCCCCTAACGCCGCTGCCAACTCCCCCGCTACCATGTCCGCATTGACCTTATAGCACATTCCCGTCAGGTCCTCCTCTATAGGCCCGATTACAGGGATGTCACCCATCCTCAACACATTATCAACGGGGGTGGGGTTCAGCCGCGAGAGCTTGCCTGGCTGACGGACTGTGATCTTGGGGGAACCCAGTTGGGCAGCGGTGTGACAGACCCACTGGACTGCTCTGGGATTGACGCACCGGAGGTTCACTCCGGCAATGCCCAGCGCGGAGGGCCCGGCTTGACAGATTCGAGTGGCCAACGTGTACCAAGTTCCGTCGACGTGGATTTTGGGGCAGTCGCCCTGGACCAGGACGAGGCGAAGGCCGAGGTAGGAGAGCAGTACCAGGTCCCTCACCAAAGAGTCGACGGACTCAACGGATTTTGTGGCGGCACCGCCGTATTGGACGACGACGGTGTTACCCCTCAAACGCCTAAGCCTTCGGATGTAAGGGAGGGATTCGGAGAGACTTTCGACTCGAAGCTGATCAGAAAGAGGCGGTGGCGGGGGTGGGGCCGAATCTGCAGCTGCTTGGATGCGAAGAGAGAAAGAATGGGATGATTTTCTGGGATTATTGGGTTTCGTATTGAATACAAGGAAGTGGCGCATGTGAGATGATCTGTAGAGCGGTTGGGAGGAGCAATATGGAACATGGAGGCATTTTACTTGTGCGGCCATTTTTCCACGCAGCAATGGCAGCAAAGCAGCCTAGGGTTTAGGGCCGGCGGGGAACATACATTCATATATATAGGCCTGTTATTACGATTTATCCTTAATGTTTTCTTTTCTTTCTTTTTTTTTTAAGTTTTTTATAAAGTGTACGATTTATCTTTAATTTTTTGATAAATTTTTTACAGATAATGCTTTGATCAGTTTTTTTTTTTATTTTATTCTTTGACGTCAAAATTTTTTTTAGATAATGTCCAACATTCATTTTTACCTGAACCATTTCTTATCTCAGATAAAAGGGATACCACATCGGTTGCATTTTGCGCCTTCTGCCAATTAGTGTTCGCTTTGCAAAGCTTATCCTGAACTAAATTAAAAAGTGCAATAAGTAGAAAGAAATCCTTTAGGATTGAACTTTTACCACAAAATTGTCTTGTAACCAAATAAAACAAAATGAAAAGAGGATCACATATCATTAACTTACTTTAGTATCTCTCACTTGAAATTGATTTTGATAGAAAAATGCACAGGAAACCAGATAGACTAAGATTCACAAACACAATTGACAAAAAACCGAACAGAATAAAGCCATGACCATATAGATGAGAGAGACTATAAGATTAAAATAAAATATTTGAAAATCCAATCCGTGTATCCAACCAAAAAAAAAAAAAAGAAAGAAAAAACTAAAAACTAAAACTACAACTATTCTAGTATCCATTTTGCAAATTATCCACATGCCCTTTTTTTTTCTTCCTTATTTTAGCAAAGACAGACTTCGCTAAAAGCAAACACCAAACACAAATTCAACCTCAGCATAATGAGGAAACAGCCAAACTATGCTCTTTTTTTATTTAAATCATAAATTATAGACATCAATGCATTTTGCAGAGATCAGATCAGTCCTGAAGTGTATGTGAAGGTGGAGAAAAAAACAGAAATACTCACCAACCGAAATTTAATGTGTGCCAAACATTGAAGATGTTAATTATCTTAGTAGAATGAGTCAATGGAGAAATGAGTGCATAAACAAACATTGGAAAACATAAATTAGAAAACCCAATAGTAAAAATCTTTCTCTTTACGAATTTTAAAAATACTAATTAGTTACATTATCAGAGAAATCAAAAGTCCAATAAGCTATTATTTATTGATCTCAGATTTCTCTTGTAATTATTATAGCCAAATGAATGATCTACAATGCCATGTAAACTACAGAATGGAAGTTTAAATCACGCAACAAGAATGGTGAATTAAATATTTAAAAATTCTGCAAAGAAAATTAACAAGAAAAGCACTAATCATAACTTATTTGAATAGCTTTTACTACTATCGATTCATGGGGTCCAGTCATTAACCTCAACCAGACCCTGCGTAGTGCATGGAGCATGTGGAAAGTGATACTATGACCCATTCTCGAACAATTTTTTGGTACAAAGAGCGCGCAGTTGTAGCCCAAGCAGGATCATTGACAACTGTGCTGTTGTGTCAGTGTGAACAGAGAAAAGCAGAGAATCAAGGCAAGATGAATTTTCCACAATACCTGCTCAGACATGTTTATGTTGCCTAAGTTCATCTGTCCCAACAAAAACAAAAAAACAATATGTATCATTTATTTGTAAGAAAATGAAAGCAAAACCATACCTGTGGAAATTTATCTCTAAGTTGACTTAATAGGCTAGAAGCAATATCACGAACATGTTCTTCCCTCTGTGCCATACTTTTTTATCAGAAAACAGGTATGTACAACTAGACTTGATTCTCTGATTTCAGCCTCATTGCCTGTTTCAGTTATTCGTTGTTCACGAAAACAAAATAATGGACAATAATGTTCCAATAATAGGCATAAGATGTGGAGTTTTCAAGTATTCAAATGCACAATTGAAGGCACTTCTAGTGGCAGTCATGCTAATTAAAGCTCCCGTTAAGGTTTCCACCATTACTGCTGAAACGGATTATCTCCAGAAAAGCAACTGCAAGAAGATAGGCTGCCCTCACTCCTGTATAACAAGACCCCAAAAGGAAGTTGGTTATGATTCTACCAAAATATCATACAAGACGATAAACAAGTACCTGGGAAGGCATAGGAGAATATTACACTCTCCATCCCATAATATTTTTCACTCTTCCAATCTTTTGAGCCCCAACATACGTGACACTTTTCCATAGTTATAAAAATTCCAAATCAGCCCTTCCCATCATGTAATGCCGATGAATGCTATCTAGTGAAGGTTATCCTCGAAGAAATAAAGTAATACACTTATTTTGCTTTACATCCATAATTTTTACAAAAAAAAAAAAAGAAAAAGAAAAAATGATATATATTTTAGCATGGAGGGAGTACAAATTCTGGCAACATGACCAAATATTGGACAATCAAACCCATAAAATAACAGTAATTATCTTGCTCGGTTAAAACAAATTAAATGAGAGAACTTCACCAGAAATTGTGCTCATTGCTGCAACATCTACACGCCCACCTAATGCAGCAGAAAGAGTAGTTCTGTGGCTTGCAGCTGCTTTCTCATTGCCACTAACTTGACGGCTGCTAGGGTTGTGAAGGGCATTCAATTCCAGCTCGTCTTCAAGCCATTTTACAGAGCTAACTACGTACAGGTAACTCAACTAATAACAAGTCTACTCTTCACAATATATATGCCAGTGGCAATCACAGATCATTGTTCTAGTGTGTGTGCGTGCACGTGTGAGAGGGTGGCACACTAACTAGGGGTGAAAAAAGGCCGGGCTTTTTTCGGGTAGCTCGAGCTCGAGCTCGAGTCAGGGCATTTCGAGTCGAGCCTAGTCGAGCTCGAGCTCGAGCTCGAGCTGAAAAACGGGCTCGAATATTTTTAGGGCTCGAGCTCGAGCTTGAGCAAATCCGGCCCCAAAAACTCGCGGGCTTATCAGGCCCCTTTTACGTTTTTTTTTTTTGGCCATCAGGCCCTAAAGGCCTAAACTCTATTCCTCTCTCTTCTGCGTTCTGCGTGTCTCTCCTTCGTTCTGCGTTCTTCGTTCTGCGTGTCCCTAAAAGCCCCCTCCTTCGTGTCTCTCCTTCACCTCCGCCATTGCCGACGACGCCGATTCCTCCTCCCTCGACCACGGTGCCGCCACTATCAGCCACCACAACGTCGGCCACCATCGACAGCAAGAGCAGAAGATCGACGCCGCTGTCACCATCGCTGACAACAACCCCACCCGACGAGATCATGTTGCTGGATGATGACAATCGCCGCCGATCGTGTTGCTCGATGATGACAATCGCCGCCGATTGGTTGCTCGCACCACTGCCAACGATCCGCCGATTGATTGCTCGCACCACTACCAACGATAGCCCCACTCAAGATAGATGCTGCCGCTATCAACGCTCAAAACAGACGCCGGAGACCCAGATCTGCAACTCGTGGATGGACTAAGGTGGCTCGACTGTCGAATTGAGGGAGATGATGCCTCATTTGTGAAGTTCACAAGATTAGGGTAGAACCGCAAGCAACTATAAAGTTTGGGATAAGTTCTCCATTTTCCCTTCTCTGGTTATCAATGTAAGAAAAATTACAAATTTAGTCCCAATCTTTTATCTAAGTTGTAGATAGGGTACTAAAGATTTATGTATCATTCGAGCTTCCCGGGCTTTCGAGCCGAACTCGAGCCCACCTCGAGTCGAGCTCGAGCCTAAAAAATTGGGCTCGAGCAATTCGAGCTCGAGCCCGAGTAGTACCGAACAGTGAAGGGGCCGAGCTCGAGCTTAGTGGGCTCGAGCTCGGCCCGGCCCATTTTCACCCCTAACACTAACATATGCCAATAAATAACAGTCTAACAACAAAGTAGGCAGATAACTTAAAATCACCATTTCAAATTTGTTTTTGCCGTTGTTTTTAACCTTTAATTGAAACTTCTAATTTGTTCACTAGATTAACTTGTATTGAAACAGAAGTTAGGGGTAAAATTTATAAGAAAGGAAGCTAGGAGGACAAAGTTAAGCATTTTCTCTATCTTGCATAACGGTGAAACTTTACAAGGGTAAGTGTAGAAATTTGAAATAGGAGGAACAAAACGTGAGGTTTGAGCAAATCTAGTGGATTTTTTGAACTTCCTCTTTTTGGTAAATAAGCATGCACTAAGAATAAAGAGAGGCTAGAGGCCAAACACAAGAGGCACACCTTACCAGGGTGGGTGATACAAGTTAGAGCTTATAACAAGAATAGACATAGGGTGTTTAACAACGGTCGGCCAAGACAATGTTTGTGAGAAAAGCAGGGCACAAACAGTAGATTAAAATGTATTGGTCAGGAAGAGTAGAGTCATGCTAAGCTAGCTAGTGCATCAACAGCTGTGTTGTCTTACCCAAGAGTATGTTGGGTCCAAATTATCTATCCTACATTTATGATTCATCTGCGATCAAGAAGCTGCAGCATTATTTTATACAAGTACAATGAGTTGAACTCAAAGTTATATGACAGCTTTTGAATCCAACCCAACAATTAGAGGAAATAGGTTGAAATGACTAGGAAGTTTAAATCCTTCTTCTAAGACCCAAAGTTCAACTATTAAATTATTAGTCATCCCACATTTCTTGCAAAAGTAGCAATAAAAATCACCATTGTGATTCTCAGGAATTCCACTTGCACCTACTTTATCTTTTAATGGTATTGAGGAACCATCAGTGTTCAGTTTTAAGACATTAGTGGGAGGGGGTCCAACAAACATTGATAGTAACAGTGTCCCTTTGTGAGACATTACCAACCACGTGAATGTAATAAGACTCAGTGGAATGTTGAAAACTTTCTAAAAAACTAAAGCAAGAGAGAATGGTTCATTCTCAAAGACAAACTTGTTTCTAGCACACTACACCTGCCAAAGATAACTAGAAAGGAGAACATTCTAGGGTATGCATTGGATATGAGATGTGTTAGTGTTGCAACAAACATTCTTAATAAAGCGCAATGGTCAGAATCAAAATGCAGATTGTAGCCCAAATGAGTAAAGACACTTTTACTTGTGGGGCAGGTAAATAAGAGGTGCATCAGGTGCTCATTCTCCATACAACATCTCTTACACGTTTTATTAATGGTAATGCCTCCAAGAACCATGTGAACAACAACAAAAGCCTTGCCAAGCATGACAATCTAAATAAAAAATCCAACTCTAGGAATATTAGGAATTTTTTTAAACCCGGCTTCAATTGGCATCAAAGTTGTTAACATTAAGAACATGAATATTGTAAAGATAGGCAGACTTTAGATGAATCTAATGTGACAATGAGGCATAAAAAGCACCAAATTTCAAGGTTTAAATTCTAATTTGTATGGGAAAAAATTTTTCCCAGCTGGTGGATGAGTTTAAGTTTTATAGAGTTAAGTGGAGTATATGTATATTAATTAAGTAATAATACTCGTCTACAAGTCTCTTTTAAAAGCTTATAAATAAGCAAATTTTCATTCCATTAAATTATGGATGTGGTGCAGTGTAGGCTTGGGGAAAAAATGGTATATCATAAGGGAAATTTTTATAAAAGTACCTATACATGGAATAAAATATTTGTAAAAAAATCTTACAAAATCATTATTACCACAGTTTGATTAGCAGTTGAAAGGGTAAACAAAACTTGTTAGCATTTATGCATCTAATCAATTTCTGACACTTATGTTATGACACATGGATAGAGTGGGTCAACATGCAAATAATATAAAGATGATTTATTATCTTCAGACAATATGCAAATATATAATTTATTCTCTTAGAAATAATATGTAAAAATATAAAAGTGTTTGAATGTATATATAAAAGTACCCGAAGTAAATATGTAAAAGTATTCTGAGGCAATATGAAGACATTTTATTCCTTTTTTTCATAAATAAAAGTGACTAAAGAAATAAGTAAAAATGTCTTATATGTAAAAGTGTTTTAAACAATATGTAAAAGTGTCTAAGATACAAACAATGTGTTGTTTTCAAAAATAAAATTATTTAAAACAAATAAAAGTATCTAAATAAATATGTAAAATTGTCTGAATCAATATACAGATAATTTGCTCTCTTAAAGAATAAAATATCTAAAGTAAAAACTAAAACTGTTTGAAGCAACAAGTAAAAGCGTCTAAACCAATGTCCTAACAATTTGTTCTTTACAACAATAAAGGTATCTAAAGTAAGCCGTTTGTGATGATTAAGACCGCTCTCAATCGGCACCAGATCATTGTTCGCAGATCATGGCTACAGTAGGAAATGGAGAAGGTCTGCCATCCAACAGAGGCAACATTTGCCGTCACCGCCGCTCACCTCTTAATCACGCTGCTCACTCTAGATCCAATCAATCATTGCATGCCTCTAGGATCTCACCAATCATGGTCATTGTTGCCGAAACTGTTGATGGAGTCAGTGACGGCTAAAGAAGATGAAGGCTCATGGGTGGAAACAGCACTATATATTGACGACTGGAGAAGATGAAAACGTGATTTGGAGTGGACGAGAAGCATGATAGCAATTAGCTTAGATAAGGAATGGGTAAATCAGTAAAGCCCGAGTCAACCGAACTCCAGTTAAGGGGATGAGTAGGTCCTTTTGCCACCATAAAAACTTGAACCCTAACTTTTTGATCCAAGGGGCAACGCCATTGCACTTGCATATTGTCACTTGGACACTAGAATTCATGTGCAAGAGTTACACTCGCTGTAAAAGATGCTCTGGAACTTCAAAGGTTATCAAACAATTCAATCTCCAACCACCAAGGAAAAGAAACGCTTTGGTGCACGAGGCTCCTTAGAATCATTTGTTTGGTTTATGAACGTTCAGCAATTACAAATACATTGTCTGTAAATGCAGTTACATCAAGCGTCTCCAGACAAGACCCACCATTGAATTTTTTGCGAGACGGGTGATCTGCAATTGTAACTCAAAATGTACCTTTCTGTGTGAAGCTATTGCTTGGTCTTTAAGATGTCATAGAAGACAGCGGTCTTCTTCTTAGGCTCAGCACAGAGATACTGTAACGTACGAGCTGGTTATTGCCCATTCAAAAGTCAAGCAGAGAGTTAAGTAAATATTCCAGATTAGTCTCTTCATGTACCTCAATTGCATAAGCCAAACACAAGATTGAAGCTTCACACCATGGCCGACCAATCAGTTGCAGACCTATCGGAAGTCCTTGTTTATCATAGCCAATCTGAGAGAGTCATAGCCAATCTAACTCTCTGAGAGAGTCATCAACCGCTACATTGTCAGGAAAGTCAGAATAAACTTCAGCCAATGTAGATTTATGTACTTGGGTCATTGTGTTGAATATTCAATGACTTGAATTTCACGATGTAGTTCATTTTGGAACTAAAAATGAACTACATGATGAAATCTAATTCAACGACCTGAATGCTATAGAGCTAAGTAAACATGGTGTAAGTTCATTAACACATTGGTGGCTGCGAATAAATAAACTAGTCTGATGCAGCAGTTCTTTGAGATTCTATCACGGTAAAGCAGAAAGCAATCCAGCCCTAGCTCGGTCCTAACATGCTGTAGCCTGCAAAGAAAAAGTCCTTTACTCTGTCCATTTGAATTTATGCCAGTACACTATTCCTCTGTGTGCACTGATGTCTGAAAGTCCCGTTTATCCCTCTACCTCAGTTCTCTTTCCAACCCCATGTATTCTATTCTCCATGGCCTCTGATGCAACAAATAGAACCCAATCCCAAACAAAAAAAGACCCAAAGACATCACTGTGGGATATACTGATCCCAATCATACAAGTTTGAAACACTGTCAGCTGATGACATGGGTAAACAAGGGGCAAGAAAGAGTTCCAATGCAAAAGAAATGCAATTCCACATTTAACGCTGTTTACACCTCTCTGCTATGGTCTCACTGTCAGTAAAACGCTGGACAATCAGGATGGGACAAACAAGAGAATAGCTTACTGGCACAGAAATGGCTGGTAGGCCCAGAAGATTGGCTGGAACAACAAATCTCATGAGATTACCTGAAATATGGATAGAGATGAATGAGGAATAAATAAAAAGGAAAACAAGGAAACAAAAAGACTCAATGATATCCATCGGCAGCTTGAATATTCTCTTTCTTGGTTTCCAATTGCTTTTTATTGACTCTATTTATCTGCTCAGCCATTTCCAACTATAATAGCACAAAAAGAAAAAGGAGAAGAAGAAGATAAAGAAAAGGAAAGAAGGAATGTGAATGTCTTTCTGTGCGACTCAATTTATTAACAAATTGAAACAGTAGATGGATCTCAAATATAAAAATCTTCAAGAATAAGGACACTCCTTTTCCTTATATTTTCAATTAGAATTCATAAATCAGACATAGAGGGCTCATATCTTGTCAGGAAAGAATATTTGCTATTAGAAGTGTTCACTGTCCTATGTTTAGTTGCTTCAGTCTCTAGAATATATCTCCTGTTGATATATCACTCTGGTCATTTCAAGTCTAAAAGTGTGTCTTCTTTTCTGAATTA
>CM077593.1:95734871-95788412 GCA_039654915.1 Aquilaria yunnanensis | reverse complement strand
GGAGGTTGCTTTTCGAACTTCGGCCACTCGAACCATGAATGAGATGAGGACCGCACTCGCGGAGTCGGTCGCCAAAAACTAGCAGCTGAAAGAGGCTGCTGAGAAAGAAGTAGCTGCCCTTCGGGAGGAGTTCCAGAAGGAAAAAGAAGAACTTCAAAAGGACTGCTCTAGGAAGATCACTGACCTCGGTGACCAAATAAAGGGGATGCTCGCCGCAAACGAAGATCTTCTCCAGCACAAGGCTAGTTCTGACGGCCGTATAGTGTCGTTGACGTGTGAGAATAACGCTCTCCGGGGCGAGGTCGAGTCGTTGAAGAAGGAGCCGAAGGGGGAGGAGCAGATAAAGGCGCTGGAGGAGGAGGTCACGGATCTGAAGGACGAGCTTGACGACCTCGAGCTTGAGAAGAACAAGTCTGATCAGATGAGCAAGGTCGCGTTCCAGGACGTCTTCTGCCTTGCTCGGCACCAGGTTCTCCAGAGGTTCCCAGATCTGGACCTCTCTTTTCTAGAGGGTCTAAACATTCCTGGGGGACCTCGGTGGAAATGGTCCAAGGTCGAACATCTGAAACTTCCTCCTTCAATTCCAGCGCCGAAGGTGATGGAAAAGGGCGAGCAGACGAGTGGCTCTCGGGACGCCGCGAACCCTTAGCCAATTTTAGGGCCCCTTTTCCTTCCCTTCTATTTTGTAATCCTTCTTCGGGCAGTTCTTTATTTTAAAGCAGCTTGCTCTTAATGAGGATTTTTTGGCTAAGTCTTTTCTTGCAAGTTTCTTCATTTCCATTGTTCCGAACACGTTCGCTCAAGAGACTTCGGAAAACCTGCGATTAAAGAAACTTTTTTACCTTCCTTTGTCCCGAGTGCGCTTGCTCGTAAGACTTTCTGGAAGGCCTGAAAAAATTTGACTAAGTCTTTTTGCAGGCTTTTGCATTTCTAATTTACCCCGAACATGATTGCTCAAGGGACTTCGGAAACCTTCAGTCAAATTTTTTGTTTTTCCAGTTGTCCCGAGCATGTTTGCTCAAGGGACTTCGGAAAACCTTTCGCGAGATTTTTCACTTCCCCTTTTTCCCGAGCATGTTCGCTCAAGGGAGTTCGGAAAATTATCTCTGCGCTGGCTATGGCGAGTACTTCTGCGAGATTTTTGTTTTCCATCTTTCCCGAGCGTGATGGCTCAAGGGACTTCGGAAAGTCATATCTACGCTTTATCATGGCGAGCACCTTTGTGGAATTCTGTTTTGCATAATTTCTGTACACTTAAGAATTTTTCTCAAGAATTTTTCTCAAGGCCATTCTGTACAACATAACTCCTCCTCTCAACCTTAAGCGTAGAATTTTTTCAAGGCGTCTGAGTGCCAAGTGTTCTTCAATTCTACGCCTTCGGCGTCGCCAAGCTTGTACACGCCTTTTCGTACTTCGTCGAGAACCAGATAGGGTCCTTCCCAGTTTGCGCGAAGTACGCCATGGGATGGCCTTCGGGGTGCGAAGTCCGCCTTTCGGAGAATGAGGTCTCCCTTCTTGATTTCTTTTGGCCTGGCCCGTAAGTTTACAGCCGCGGTCACTCTTTGCTGAAAAGCTTTTCTTCTCAGCTCGGCTATTTCTCTGTGTTCGGCCACAAGATCGAGATTGGTTCTCAGGCCGAGGTCATTACCACCTTCATCAAATACTTGCACCCGTACTGAAGGTTGAACTACCTCTAGTGGGATAATGGCCTCTGTTCCGAAGACGAGTGAGAAAGGAGTCTCCCCTGTGGCTCTTCGGGGCGTCATTAGGTAGCTCCATAATACACTTTGGAGTTCTCTTGGCCATTTCCCTTTGGCTTCCCCTAGTCTCTTTTTCAGGCCATCTTTTATGGTCCTGTTCGATACTTCCACCTGCCCGTTGCTTTGGGGGTGAGCTACTGGGGCGAAGTGCATCTTTATTCCGAGGTCGTTGATGAATTCTTGGAATCCTTTGTCTGTGAACTGGGATCCATTATCAGCTACTAGTACCCTCGGTATGCTAAATCTGCATATGATGTTCTTCCATAGGAACTTCTGCACTTCTTTTGCCGAGATAGTTGCTAGTGGTTCTGCCTCCACCCACTTTGAGAAATAGTCCACTGCTACAACGCAGAATTTCACGCCTCCGGGTGCTGTGGGGAGTGGCCCAATAAGGTCTATACCCCAGACTGCGAAGGGCCAAGGATAGTCTGCCGAAGTTACCATTTCCAAGGGTGTCCTTCTGGATTTTCGCGTGTCTCTGGCAGCTACCACATTTCCGGATGAACTGTCTTGCGTCCTTTCTCAGGGTAGGCCAGAGGTATCCTTGGCGGAGTATCACTGCTGCCAGGGCATCAGTTCCAATGTGTGAACCACACATGCCTTCGTGAACTTCTTCAAGGACCATTTCAGTACCCTTTTCATCCACACATCTTTGCAGCGGATTCGCATATCCCTGCCGATATAACTCTTCACCAATCAGGAAGAATCTTCTGGAGCGTCTTAGCAGTCTTGCAGCATCGCCGGGGTCTTCGGGGAGCAAATTCTCTGCGAGGTATCTTTTTATTGGGTCTTTCCATCCTGTTCCCGAGGTCGTCATGCTCAGCACTGAGATGCTCGGATGGTCTAGCACCTCGGAATATGTTTTCGACTTCGCCAAGCAATCTGCCTCAGTGTTATTCCGCCGAGGTACATTTTCGATCCGTACGGCGTCAAACTCTTGGATGAGCTTTGCTACTAGCTCATGATATTTTGCCAAAATTGGGTCCTTCGCCCCATAATCTCCTGCCGTCTGCCGAACTACCAGCTGGGAATCGCTGTGAGCCTTTAAGTTTCTCACGCCGATCTTTCTGGCCAAGCGTAATCCCGCTATGAGGGCTTCATACTCAGCTACATTGTTGGTGACATTGAAGCTGAACTTGATAGCCTTCATTACCTCCAGGCCTTCGGGGCCCCTGATGATTATTCCAGCTCCCTGGTGTTCGGACCCCGAGGCTCCGTCTACATGCAGGGTCCATTCTAGCTCACCCTCTTTTGGATCCGAGTGGCTCTCCTCAGTGGTGGGTATTTCGGCGATAAAATCTGCCAGTGCTTGAGCTTTCATGGCCTTCCGAGGCTCATACGTAATTTCATGTTCGCCCAGCTCTATGCACCACTTGGAGAGCCTTCCCGAATGATCTACTCTCTTCATGACATCCTGTAGCGGCAGACTACTTCGGACGATGATGGGGTGAGCCTGAAAGTATGGTCGCAGCCTTCTCCCTGCAAGCACCAAGGCGTATATAGCCTTTTGAAGCAAAGGGTACCTGACTTCGGTGCCATGCAGGGACTTGCTGACATAGTAGACCAGCCATTGCTTTGACCCTTCTTCCTTCATGAGGACCGGGCTCACAGCTTTTTCTGTGACGACGAGGTACAGTACGAGGGGCTCTCCCTCCCGAGGTTGTCGCAGAGTTGGCAGGCTGGCCAGGTAGACTTTGAGTTCTTCCCAGGCTTTTTGGCAATCTTCATCTCAAGGATGATCATTTCTTCCGAGGTCGCCTTCCATTTTTGTTGCCTTTGTGAGGACTTTGAAGAAAGGCTACACCTATCTCCGTACCTGGAAATAAACCTGCTCAGAGAGGTTATTCTTCCGGTGAGTATCTGCACATCTTTGACTGTGGCAGGAGTTCGGGACTCAAGCAGAGCCTTAATATTCTCGGGGTTAGCATCGATGCCTCTTTCGGATACCATGTACCCAAGGAATTTTCCCGAGGTCATCCCGAAGATGCACTTCTCAGGATTAAGGCGGATCCCGAAGGCTCTAAGCTTGCTCTTGACTATCATATCATCAACATACACCTCCATGTTTCTCCCCATTTGGTCTTTGAAGACCTTGATCGTCAGCCTCTGGTAGGTGGCTCCTGCATTTTTGAGCCCGAATGGCATCCTGATATAGCAGTATGTTCCTCCCTCGGTGATGAAGGCAGTCTTCTCTTCATCTTCGGGGTCCATCCTTATCTGATGGTAGCCACTGAAGGCGTCTAGGAAACTTAGGAGCCCATATTCAGCAGTTGAATCTACCAGTTGATCTATTGGCGGCAGAGGGTATGAGTCTTTCGGGCAAGCATCGTTCAAGTTTCTGAAGTCGATGCACATCCGGAGTTTGCTGCTACCTTCTTTTGTGGCGATGACCACGTTGCTTAACCACTCGGGGTACTTGACCTCCCTGATGACTTCAGCATCTAGGAGACGCTGGACTTCGGTTTTGACAAAGTGGCTTTTGTGGGCTGAGATGCTTCGTTTCTTTTGCCGGACAGGCCTTGCTTCCGGACTTACTTTGAGGCTATGCTGTATTATGCCAGGGTTCACCCCCGGCATATCTTTTGGCAAGTAGGCAAACAGATCTTTATTTTCCAGCAGAAAGGATACAAGATTTTCCTTGTCACCTTCGGCCAAGCTCTTCCCTATTCGGGTAGATTGACCTAGGACAAGCTCTATTGCTTCCATTTCTGTTTTGGCGAGATCTTCTTCTTTGCCTTTTTCTGGTGCCCTTGCCTCCATCATTTGCGTGAGGTTGCTTGCCGGAGCTTTTCGCGCTTTTACAAACACCTTTCTTACCTCGGCTTGGTCTATGAATACCTCTGCATCTCCATCCTTGGTGGCGAATGTGACAGTCAAGTACTTCACATCAGGGCGAATATGCAGATTCCCCATTGTCTGCCTTCCAAGGATGGCATTGCACGAGGACGGGACGTCCACGACGATGAATCTCGCCATTTTGGAGGCGTACAACTCAGCTGTTCCGTTCACCGAAGTCCCTTTCAACATCAGCCGGAGGTCGATCCCTCCGAGGACGGGGAGTTCGGATGGTCCAACCCCAAAAGTGGGCGAGGTGACAGGCTTCAGTTCGCTGCTGGAGATGCCCAAGCTCGGCAGCAGGTGCGAGAATAGGGCGTCAACATTTGAGCCATCATCAAGCAACACTCTTTTGACGTCCTAGTTCCCTACTCTCGCCATAATCAGTAGCGGATCGTCGTGGGGGAAGACGACGGTGGAGCCATCTTTGCGAGCCAGCTTCTTTGATGGACTTTGATACTCCATGACTGCAATTTCTCTGGCTTTCTGCTTTCTTTCCGAGGATGGGAGCCCCGTGGTGATGGTTTAGATAACCCCTGCTGGAGGTGGAGGGCGCTTTTTTGGACTTCTATTTCTCCGCCTGTCGGAGTCATAGTCCTCATCTTCGGTCCTTTCTTCCTCCATTTTTCTGCCTTTCGGGGATGGCATCCTCAGGTATTTCCGTAGTTGGCCATTTTTTATCAGCGACTCTATGTACTTCTTCAGCTGGAAGCAGTCTTCGGTGTCATGACCGTGGTCGCGATGAAACTGGCAGAACTTCTTTGCATTCTTCTTATTATTGGCGGTCATGGCCCTTGGTCGCCGAATCTGCGTCCCTTGCCTTTCCAGCGCCATGAGAATGTTGGTCCGTGAAGTGCTCAATGGTGTGAAACTTTGAGGTTTCCTTCCTCGCATCCTCCGAGGTCATCCTGCGTATTCGGTAGGATGCCGAGCTTGTTGACTGGACTCTTCGGGGCGGTGGTGATCAGACTTCGGCCCAGCCATTCTTAGTTCTTCGGCGGTCATGTGCTGTTCTGCACTTCGGTAAAATTCTCCGAGGGTCTCCGGGGGGTCCTTTGAGAACTCGTAGAACAGCTGTGAGTCTCGCCGAAGGCCTCGTGTCATGGCAAGAATGCGGATTTCGGGCCTGAAGTCTGGGACACTTAGAGCTTCCCCGTTGAATCTTTCGACATAGTCTCGGATGGTTTCTCCATTCCTCTGCTCTATGTCGAACATCTGCACAGGCATCTTCGTCGTAGGTCTGCTCCCAATGAATTGCTGTGTGAAGGCCGTGGACAACTCCTGGAACTCAGTGATGGTTCCTGAAGGCAAGGAATTGTACCACGCCGTGGCTGGCCCTGTGAGGGTGACTTCGAAGCACTTGCACATGGTAGCGTCGTCAGCACTGTGTATTATCATGCTGCGTCTGTACTTCGTCAGATAGGCCTGTGGATCAGTACGGCCATCATAAATCTCCAACCGAGGTACTCTGAAGTCACCTGGCATGGCTGCCTCAACAACGGCCTGAATAAATGCCGAGTCATCTTCGCAGCATGTTCCCGAGAGTCTGGCCCAAACGGGTTTTCCGGCCACTTGTTTCTCCACTCTATCCAGCCGTGCTAGTATCCTCTCCATCAGCACTGTGGCGCTAGGGCCTTTTTCAGGGAATGGAGATCGCCGGCGCCTCTTCGGGGGGCGAGTTCGGGGCTGAGGGGACAAGGACCTCACCTCAGGCGACGAACTGCTTCGCTGTGAGACTCTCAGTCGCTTGGACCCGGTTTGTCCCACAGGCCGTTTCCCGAGGGCTATATTTTCTGTGGATGATTCTTCGTGAGGGTCTCCACTCCCCGAACTGCGATGTGTAGACTTGGGGCTTTTCTCCCAAGGGCGTGTCGGTGAGGGGGGTCTCTGGGCCTGTGCTTGCTGTGGCCACCTTCGGTCGATCTGCTGGGTCATTTCAGACACGACCGAACGCTAAAAGTCCCTCAAGAAGCTCATGGTGATTACCAGAGGGCGGTCTTCCTCAGGCGCAGAAGTCCCAGGGAGTGTTTGCTCAGCAGCCGATTGTATCTCAGGCGCGGACGGGGACTTCGGGAGCCCCTTGTCCTTAGAACGCCGAGTCTCAACGACGGCGATCTCAGAGCGGGTTCCCACAGATGGCGCCAAATGATGGCCAGGGGCCTCATCATTTATAGTCATGGTGACTGGTGGAGAGACTTCTGGGAGGAAGAACGCCTGGTGGAATGGATAGCCTGAAGGAGAGTGCCTGAAAGCTCAGAAACAAAGGGTTAGGAGGCCCCCAGAGTGTTTTTCCGGGGGGGGGGCCTCTGACGCCCAAGTCAATGGTGGCTGAGAAAAGGCAGAGGAAATAGCACAAAGGGCTGAAGAGTCTTGCCTGGTAGTTTTCTCAGAGTGTGGGAGCAGTGTTTGGCCAACCAACCAGCCCCATGCCAAGTATTAATTCCTGGTATTTATAGGAGCGCCTAGCCCGTTCAGATCACGACACGTGTTCGGTCGGATGTTCCCTGAGTTTCTGGGCGTAGGAGACAGATAACTGGTAGTAGGTTGTCCTAAGCCACGTGCTGAGATGGGCCATGATGTGATTCTGATGGCATCCGTATGTCAGAGCGCCTATTCAGGCGACTTTATGACGTTTGCGAAAGGACGTGTCAGAGGCTTCCTTCAATGCTTCCATAAATGCTCCTGCTGTACTCCCGAGGTCCCTGGGTTAGGTCGTCCTCTAGTTCGGACAGAGCCTCTTCGGGAAACAAGCCCTCAGTTCGGGGGTTCCCAGTTTCAGGGAGTTCCGCCTTCGGGGATATCATGTTCGGCTCGCTATGTCTGGTGCCGCTTTTCCGAAGGCGATATGTTCACAACCTTGGGGGGCGAGTAGTGTCCTCGGGGTTTCCTGGCGTGCCGGGCTTGGAGCTCTTCGGCTATTTCCCGAGGTGCCTGATCGCACCTTTTCTAGGGTAGCGCCAGCTTCTCCTAGCCATCATTGTGGCAGGGAGTTTGGCCAAGTAGAGGCGATAGCGTTTGGCTATCACGTGTCAAGGAGATCTTTGGAGAACTCGTAGAACAGCTGGGAGTCTTTCCGGAGTCCTCATGTCATGGACAAGATACGTATTTCTGGCCTAAAGTCTGGGACACTCAAGGCTTCCCTGTTGAACCTTTCGACATAGTCACGTATGGTTTCACCATTTTTCTGCGCTAAATCGAACATTTGGACTGGCATTCTCGTCGTCGGGCGGCTCCCAATGAACTGCTGCGTGAAGGCAGCAGACAGTTCTTAGAACTCCATGATGCCTCCAGGAGCCAGGAAGTTGTACCATGCCGTGGCCGGCCCAGCGAGGGTGACCTCAAAGCATTTGCACAAGGTAGCATCATCAGCTCCGTGCAGCACCATACTATGCTTATACTTGGTCAGATGAGCTTGGGGGTCGGTTTAGCCATTGTAGGTTTCTAGCCGAGGTACCCGAAAATCGCTTGGCATAGGTGCCTCGACCACTGCTCGGGTGAATGGTGACTCATCTCCATTGAAGGTTTCTGACAATCTGGCCCAGACAGGTTTCCGAGCTACTTGTCTCTCCACTATTTCTATCCTCTTTAGAATTTTCTCCATGAGAAGTGTGGCGCTGGGTTCTTCTTCCTGCTGTTTGTGGGCTTCTGGGAATGGAGACTGACGTCTTCTCTTTGGGGATTGACTTCGGCGCCGGGGAGATGGTGACCTTGCCTCAGGGGTGGAATTCCTTCGGCGGGGAGCCCTGGGTTGCTTTGGCCCCATTTCTCCCACAAGTCACCCCTTGAGGGGTATGTTTTTCATTGAGGACTCATTGCGTTGATCCCCACATGAAGATCCATTCCTGTAACACTCCGGAAGATCCATTTCTCTATTTCCATAAGCCCCTGCCGCCTTCACCATGACACATGAAGGAGATGCTGAAGGGCATCATTTGGCGCCGTCTGTGGGAAACCACCCTCAGGTCGCCATCCTTGAAACTCAGCATTTTAAGGACAAGGGACTCCCGAGGTCCCTGTCCGTGCCAGAAACTCAACCGGAAATTGAACAAACGGCGGCAGGGACTTCCTCGCCCGAGGTCGAGCATCCACTGACTGTTACTAGGGCATTCCTATGCAAATTTCAGTGCTCTTTTGTGGCCGAAATGACGCAGCAGTTAGACCAAAGATGGCCACAGCCAACCCCAGGACGAGGGTCCTTTTCACCAGCACCTCGGCGTGAGAAGAGCCCTCGATCAACTCATCGGAGCTCAGGAAGTGGGGATCAACGCAATGAGTCCTCAATGAAAAACATACCCCTCAAGGGGTGACTTGTGGGAGAAATGGGGCCAAAGCAACCCAGGGCTCCCCGCCGAAGGAATTCCACCCCTGAGGCAAGGTCACCATCTCCCCGGCGCCGAAGTCAATCCCCAAAGAGAAGACGTCAGTCTCCATTCCCAGAAGCCCACAAACAGCAGGAAGAAGAACCCAGCGCCACACTTCTCATGGAGAAAATTCTAAAGAGGATAGAAATAGTGGAGAGACAAGTAGCTCGGAAACCTGTCTGGGCCAGATTGTCAGAAACCTTCAATGGAGATGAGTCACCATTCACCCGAGCAGTGGTCGAGGCACCTATGCCAAGCGATTTTCGGGTACCTCGGCTAGAAACCTACAATGGCTAAACCGACCCCCAAGCTCATCTGACCAAGTATAAGCATAGTATGGTGCTGCACGGAGCTGATGATGCTACCTTGTGCAAATGCTTTGAGGTCACCCTCGCTGGGCCGGCCACGGCATGGTACAACTTCCTGGCTCCTGGAGGCATCATGGAGTTCTAAGAACTGTCTGCTGCCTTCACGCAGCAGTTCATTGGGAGCCGCCCGACGACGAGAATGCCAGTCCAAATGTTCGATTTAGCGCAGAAAAATGGTGAAACCATACGTGACTATGTCGAAAGGTTCAACAGGGAAGCCTTGAGTGTCCCAGACTTTAGGCCAGAAATACGTATCTTGTCCATGACATGAGGACTCCGGAAAGACTCCCAGCTGTTCTACGAGTTCTCCAAAGATCTCCTTGACACGTGATAGCCAAACGCTATCGCCTCTACTTGGCCAAACTCCCTGCCACAATGATGGCTAGGAGAAGCTGGCGCTACCCTAGAAAAGGTGCGATCAGGCACCTCGGGAAATAGCCGAAGAGCTCCAAGCCCGGCACGCCAGGAAACCCCGAGGACACTACTCGCCCCCCAAGGTTGTGAACATATCGCCTTCGGAAAAGCGGCACCAGACATAGCGAGCCGAACATGATATCCCCGAAGGCGGAACTCCCTGAAACTGGGAACCCCCGAACTGAGGGCTTGTTTCCCGAAGAGGCTCTGTCCGAACTAGAGGACGACCTAACCCAGGGACCTCGGGAGTACAGCAGGAGCATTTATGGAAGCATTGAAGGAAGCCTCTGACACGTCCTTTCGCAAACGTCATAAAGTCGCCTGAATAGGCGCTCTGACATACGGATGCCATCAGAATCACATCATGGCCCATCTCAGCACGTGGCTTAGGACAACCTACTACCAGTTATCTGTCTCCTACGCCCAGAAACTCAGGGAACATCCGACCGAACACGTGTCGTGATCTGAACGGGCTAGGCGCTCCTATAAATACCAGGAATTAATACTTGGCATGGGGCTGGTTGGTTGGCCAAACACTGCTCCCACACTCTGAGAAAACTACCAGGCAAGACTCTTCAGCCCTTTGTGCTATTTCCTCTGCCTTTTCTCAGCCACCATTGACTTGGGCGTCAGAGGCCCCCCCCCCGGAAAAACACTCTGGGGGCCTCCTAACCCTTTGTTTCTGAGCTTTCAGGCACTCTCCTTCAGGCTATCCATTCCACCAGGCGTTCTTCCTCCCAGAAGTCTCTCCACCAGTCACCATGACTATAAATGATGAGGCCCCTGGCCATCATTTGGCGCCATCTGTGGGAACCCGCTCTGAGATCGCCGTCGTTGAGACTCGGCGTTCTAAGGACAAGGGGCTCCCGAAGTCCCCGTCCGCGCCTGAGATACAATCGGCTGCTGAGCAAACACTCCCTGGGACTTCTGCGCCTGAGGAAGACCGCCCTCTGGTAATCACCATGAGCTTCTTGAGGGACTTTTAGCGTTCGGTCGTGTCTGAAATGACCCAGCAGATCGACCGAAGGTGGCCACAGCAAGCACAGGCCCAGAGACCCCCCTCACCGACACGCCCTTGGGAGAAAAGCCCCAAGTCTACACATCGCAGTTCGGGGAGTGGAGACCCTCACGAAGAATCATCCACAGAAAATATAGCCCTCGGGAAACGGCCTGTGGGACAAACCGGGTCCAAGCGACTGAGAGTCTCACAGCGAAGCAGTTCGTCGCCTGAGGTGAGGTCCTTGTCCCCTCAGCCCCGAACTCGCCCCCCGAAGAGGCGCCGGCGATCTCCATTCCCTGAAAAAGGCCCTAGCGCCACAGTGCTGATGGAGAGGATACTAGCACGGCTGGATAGAGTGGAGAAACAAGTGGCCGGAAAACCCGTTTGGGCCAGACTCTCGGGAACATGCTGCGAAGATGACTCGGCATTTATTCAGGCCGTTGTTGAGGCAGCCATGCCAGGTGACTTCAGAGTACCTCGGTTGGAGATTTATGATGGCCGTACTGATCCACAGGCCTATCTGACGAAGTACAGACGCAGCATGATAATACACAGTGCTGACGACGCTACCATGTGCAAGTGCTTCGAAGTCACCCTCACAGGGCCAGCCACGGCGTGGTACAATTCCTTGCCTTCAGGAACCATCACTGAGTTCCAGGAGTTGTCCACGGCCTTCACACAGCAATTCATTGGGAGCAGACCTACGACGAAGATGCCTGTGCAGATGTTCGACATAGAGCAGAGGAATGGAGAAACCATCCGAGACTATGTCGAAAGATTCAACGGGGAAGCTCTAAGTGTCCCAGACTTCAGGCCCGAAATCCGCATTCTTGCCATGACACGAGGCCTTCGGCGAGACTCACAGCTGTTCTACGAGTTCTCAAAGGACCCCCCGGAGACCCTCGGAGAATTTTACCGAAGTGCAGAACAGCACATGACCGCCGAAGAACTAAGAATGGCTGGGCCGAAGTCTGATCACCACCGCCCCGAAGAGTCCAGTCAACAAGCTCGGCATCCTACCGAATACGCAGGATGACCTCGGAGGATGCGAGGAAGGAAACCTCAAAGTTTCACACCATTGAGCACTTCACGGACCAACATTCTCATGGCGCTGGAAAGGCAAGGGACGCAGATTCGGCGACCAAGGGCCATGACCGCCAATAATAAGAAGAATGCAAAGAAGTTCTGCCAGTTTCATCGCGACCACGGTCATGACACCGAAGACTGCTTCCAGCTGAAGAAGTACATAGAGTCGCTGATAAAAAATGGCCAACTACGGAAATACCTGAGGATGCCATCCCCGAAAGGCAGAAAAATGGAGGAAGAAAGGACCGAAGATGAGGACTATGACTCCGACAGGCGGAGAAATAGAAGTCCAAAAAAGCGCCCTCCACCTCCAGCAGGGGTTATCTAAACCATCACCACGGGGCTCCCATCCTCGGAAAGAAAGCAGAAAGCCAGAGAAATTGCAGTCATGGAGTATCAAAGTCCATCAAAGAAGCTGGCTCGCAAAGATGGCTCCACCGTCGTCTTCCCCCACGACGATCCGCTACTGATTATGGCGAGAGTAGGGAACTAGGACGTCAAAAGAGTGTTGCTTGATGATGGCTCAAATGTTGACGCCCTATTCTCGCACCTGCTGCCGAGCTTGGGCATCTCCAGCAGCGAACTGAAGCCTGTCACCTCGCCCACTTTTGGGGTTGGACCATCCGAACTCCCCGTCCTCGGAGGGATCGACCTCCGGCTGATGTTGAAAGGGACTTCGGTGAACGGAACAGCTGAGTTGTACGCCTCCAAAATGGCGAGATTCATCGTCGTGGACGTCCCGTCCTCGTGCAATGCCATCCTTGGAAGGCAGACAATGGGGAATCTGCATATTCGCCCTGATGTGAAGTACTTGACTGTCACATTCGCCACCAAGGATGGAGATGCAGAGGTATTCATAGACCAAGCCGAGGTAAGAAAGGTGTTTGTAAAAGCGCGAAAAGCTCCGGCAAGCAACCTCACGCAAATGATGGAGGCAAGGGCACCAGAAAAAGGCAAAGAAGAAGATCTCGCCAAAACAGAAATGGAAGCAATAGAGCTTGTCCTAGGTCAATCTACCCGAATAGGGAAGAGCTTGGCCGAAGGTGACAAGGAAAATCTTGTATCCTTTCTGCTGGAAAATAAAGATCTGTTTGCCTACTTGCCAAAAGATATGCCGGGGGTGAACCCTGGCATAATACAGCATAGCCTCAAAGTAAGTCCGGAAGCAAGGCCTGTCCGGCAAAAGAAACGAAGCATCTCAGCCCACAAAAGCCACTTTGTCAAAACCGAAGTCCAGCGTCTCCTAGATGCTGAAGTCATCAGGGAGGTCAAGTACCCCGAGTGGTTAAGCAACGTGGTCATCGCCACAAAAGAAGGTAGCAGCAAACTCCGGATGTGCATCGACTTCAGAAACTTGAACGATGCTTGCCCGAAAGACTCATACCCTCTGCCGCCAATAGATCAACTGGTAGATTCAACTGCTGAATATGGGCTCCTAAGTTTCCTAGACGCCTTCAGTGGCTACCATCAGATAAGGATGGACCCCGAAGATGAAGAGAAGACTGCCTTCATCACCGAGGGAGGAACATACTGCTATATCAGGATGCCATTCGGGCTCAAAAATGCAGGAGCCACCTACCAGAGGCTGACGATCAAGGTCTTCAAAGACCAAATGGGGAGAAACATGGAGGTGTATGTTGATGATATGATAGTCAAGAGCAAGCTTAGAGCCTTCGGGATCCGCCTTAATCCTGAGAAGTGCATCTTCGGGATGACCTCGGGAAAATTCCTTGGGTACATGGTATCCGAAAGAGGCATCGATGCTAACCCCGAGAATATTAAGGCTCTGCTTGAGTCCCGAACTCCTGCCACAGTCAAAGATGTGCAGATACTCACCGGAAGAATAACCTCTCTGAGCAGGTTTATTTCCAGGTACGGAGATAGGTGTAGCCTTTCTTCAAAGTCCTCACAAAGGCAACAAAAATGGAAGGCGACCTCGGAAGAAATGATCATCCTTGAGATGAAGATTGCCAAAAAGCCTGGGAAGAACTCAAAGTCTACCTGGCCAGCCTGCCAACTCTGCGACAACCTCGGGAGGGAGAGCCCCTCGTACTGTACCTCGTCGTCACAGAAAAAGCTGTGAGCCCGGTCCTCATGAAGGAAGAAGGGTCAAAGCAATGGCTGGTCTACTATGTCAGCAAGTCCCTGCATGGCACCGAAGTCAGGTACCCTTTGCTTCAAAAGGCTATATACGCCTTGGTGCTTGCAGGGAGAAGGCTGCGACCATACTTTCAGGCTCACCCCATCATCGTCCGAAGTAGTCTGCCGCTACAGGATGTCATGAAGAGAGTAGATCATTCGGGAAGGCTCTCCAAGTGGTGCATAGAGCTGGGCGAACATGAAATTACGTATGAGCCTCGGAAGGCCATGAAAGCTCAAGCACTGGCAGATTTTATCGCCGAAATACCCACCACTGAGGAGAGCCACTCGGATCCAAAAGAGGGTGAGCTAGAATGGACCCTGCATGTAGACGGAGCCTCGGGGTCCGAACACCAGGGAGCTGGAATAATCATCAGGGGCCCCGAAGGCCTGGAGGTAATGAAGGCTATCAAGTTCAGCTTCAATGTCACCAACAATGTAGCTGAGTATGAAGCCCTCATAGCGGGATTACGCTTGGCCAGAAAGATCGGCGTGAGAAACTTAAAGGCTCACAGCGATTCCCAGCTGGTAGTTCGGCAGACGGCAGGAGATTATGGGGCGAAGGACCCAATTTTGGCAAAATATCATGAGCTAGTAGCAAAGCTCATCCAAGAGTTTGACGCCGTACGGATCGAAAATGTACCTCGGCGGAATAACACTGAGGCAGATTGCTTGGCGAAGTCGAAAACATATTCCGAGGTGCTAGACCATCCGAGCATCTCAGTGCTGAGCATGACGACCTCGGGAACAGGATGGAAAGACCCAATAAAAAGATACCTCGCAGAGAATTTGCTCCCCGAAGACCCCGGCGATGCTGCAAGACTGCTAAGACGCTCCAGAAGATTCTTCCTGATTGGTGAAGAGTTATATCGGCAGGGATATGCGAATCCGCTGCAAAGATGTGTGGATGAAAAGGGTACTGAAATGGTCCTTGAAGAAGTTCACGAAGGCATGTGTGGTTCACACATTGGAACTGATGCCCTGGCAGCAGTGATACTCCGCCAAGGATACCTCTGGCCTACCCTGAGAAAGGACGCAAGACAGTTCATCCGGAAATGTGGTAGCTGCCAGAGACACGCGAAAATCCAGAAGGACACCCTTGGAAATGGTAACTTCGGCAGACTATCCTTGGCCCTTCGCAGTCTGGGGTATAGACCTTATTGGGCCACTCCCCACAGCACCCGGAGGCGTGAAATTCTGCGTTGTAGCAGTGGACTATTTCTCAAAGTGGGTGGAGGCAGAACCACTAGCAACTATCTCGGCAAAAGAAGTGCAGAAGTTCCTATGGAAGAACATCATATGCAGATTTAGCATACCGAGGGTACTAGTAGCTGATAATGGATCCCAGTTCACAGACAAAGGATTCCAAGAATTCATCAACGACCTCGGAATAAAGATGCACTTCGCCCCAGTAGCTCACCCCCAAAGCAACGGGCAGGTGGAAGTATCGAACAGGACCATAAAAGATGGCCTGAAAAAGAGACTAGGGGAAGCCAAAGGGAAATGGCCAAGAGAACTCCAAAGTGTATTATGGAGCTACCTAATGACGCCCCGAAGAGCCACAGGGGAGACTCCTTTCTCACTCGTCTTCGGAACAGAGGCCATTATCCCACTAGAGGTAGTTCAACCTTCAGTACGGGTGCAAGTATTTGATGAAGGTGGTAATGACCTCGGCCTGAGAACCAATCTCGATCTTGTGGCCGAACACAGAGAAATAGCCGAGCTGAGAAGAAAAGCTTTTCAGCAAAGAGTGACCGCGGCTGTAAACTTACGGGCCAGGCCAAAAGAAATCAAGAAGGGAGACCTCATTCTCCGAAAGGCGGACTTCGCACCCCGAAGGCCATCCCATGGCGTACTTCGCGCAAACTGGGAAGGACCCTATCTGGTTCTCGACGAAGTACGAAAAGGCGTGTACAAGCTTGGCGACGCCGAAGGCGTAGAATTGAAGAACACTTGGCACTCAGACGCCTTGAAAAAATTCTACGCTTAAGGTTGAGAGGAGGAGTTATGTTGTACAGAATGGCCTTGAGAAAAATTCTTGAGAAAAATTCTTAAGTGTACAGAAATTATGCAAAACAGAATTCCACAAAGGTGCTCGCCATGATAAAGCGTAGATATGACTTTCCGAAGTCCCTTGAGCCATCACGCTCGGGAAAGATGGAAAACAAAAATCTCGCAGAAGTACTCGCCATAGCCAGCGCAGAGATAATTTTCCGAACTCCCTTGAGCGAACATGCTCGGGAAAAAGGGGAAGTGAAAAATCTCGCGAAAGGTTTTCCGAAGTCCCTTGAGCAAACATGCTCGGGACAACTGGAAAAACAAAAAATTTGACTGAAGGTTTCCGAAGTCCCTTGAGCAATCATGTTCGGGGTAAATTAGAAATGCAAAAGCCTGCAAAAAGACTTAGTCAAATTTTTTCAGGCCTTCCAGAAAGTCTTACGAGCAAGCGCACTCGGGACAAAGGAAGGTAAAAAAGTTTCTTTAATCGCAGGTTTTCCGAAGTCTCTTGAGCGAACGTGTTCGGAACAATGGAAATGAAGAAACTTGCAAGAAAAGACTTAGCCAAAAAATCCTCATTAAGAGCAAGCTGCTTTAAAATAAAGAACTGCCCGAAGAAGGATTACAAAATAGAAGGGAAGGAAAAGGGGCCCTAAAATTGGCTAAGGGTTCGCGGCGTCCCGAGAGCCACTCGTCTGCTCGCCCTTTTCCATCACCTTCGGCGCTGGAATTGAAGGAGGAAGTTTCAGATGTTCGACCTTGGACCATTTCCACCGAGGTCCCCCAGGAATGTTTAGACCCTCTAGAAAAGAGAGGTCCAGATCTGGGAACCTCTGGAGAACCTGGTGCCGAGCAAGGCAGAAGACGTCCTGGAACGCGACCTTGCTCATCTGATCAGACTTGTTCTTCTCAAGCTCGAGGTCGTCAAGCTCGTCCTTCAGATCCGTGACCTCCTCCTCCAGCGCCTTTATCTGCTCCTCCCCCTTCGGCTCCTTCTTCAACGACTCGACCTCGCCCCGGAGAGCGTTATTCTCACACGTCAACGACACTATACGGCCGTCAGAACTAGCCTTGTGCTGGAGAAGATCTTCGTTTGCGGCGAGCATCCCCTTTATTTGGTCACCGAGGTCAGTGATCTTCCTAGAGCAGTCCTTTTGAAGTTCTTCTTTTTCCTTCTGGAACTCCTCCCGAAGGGCAGCTACTTCTTTCTCAGCAGCCTCTTTCAGCTGCTAGTTTTTGGCGACCGACTCCGCGAGTGCGGTCCTCATCTCATTCATGGTTCGAGTGGCCGAAGTTCGAAAAGCAACCTCCCTGGCCACCCGAACTTGGAGAAAGGCGGTGTACCCCATCAACTGCAAAAAAATAAACGCAAGGTCAGTACGAGCCAAACACTTAGGAAAAAATTGAAGGGAAAGAGCTGTGAAGGATATACCTGAGCAGCATGCTCGGTGATCTTTGCGGCGAGGGTGTTATCCCCCGGGTGGGCCGCCGCTATAGCCTTGAAGGAGGCCTCGGTGAGCACCCCCTTCGAAATTTCGTTAGCCATTTGAAGAACGTCCACGGAGTACATATTCATGTCCTCCGTGAACGTCCAAAAAGGCTCCTTGGGTATCTTCCCTTGCGGGATTTTGGCAACCCGAAGAGCTCATTTCCGAGCATGATCGGCCACCCAGCCAGGGGTAGTCAACTCCCCTGCGTGATAAGAATGAGAAGGAGATTAAAGACAAAGAAGCCAATCCAGAAAAAACAAAGGAAGTACACTTTGTCTGGAAACAAACCTGGCGGAACCTCGACAACATCGTCCTCGGAGTCCTCGGCCGAAATGCCCTTGCCCTTCCGCTTGCGCCGCTCCTCGGCAGAACGTACTTCTACCACTACATCAAGGAGGGCCTGTGACGCGGTAGGACTCTGAGGAGGGACGTCAATTGAAGGGACCTCGGAAGCAGCAGCCTCAGACTCCGGAATCTCGGCTGCCCCAGGCTCCTCGGCAGTCTCCTCGGGATTTTCCTCTAGAGGAGCCTGGGCAGCTCTCTTAGCCCGTTTCCTCAAAGGTCCCGCGCCAGTAGACTTCCGCCTTCGGGAAGACGCCTTGTTCGTCTGATCGCCCTTCTCCACCTGGCCGGTGAAAAGGGACTTGTAATAGGCGGCAGTCGCGTCGCCCATCTCTAAAAAAGGAGAGAAACATCAGCATGAGTCCGAGGAAAGAACGGTAAAGGAGTAGAAGATAACTCACTTTTGGCAAGCGCTTCGAAAGAAATTTCCTCCTTAAGAAGCTTGACCAACCAGGAATCCTTCCCGGCGATGGCAGGAGCTGGCATCTCGAGGTCAGTCTCGTGCTCCTTTACCACCTTTAGCTCCCGAAGGACCTCTTCGGTCATCAACCTCCAGTTGATTGGAAAAGGGTAAAGGGCGAGCGGAACGACCTCGGGATCCCAGTCAGAGACAGCCCGAATGCGGGCGTCGAAATCCGCGAACAAGGAAGCTAACTCTGGGGTCAGCAGCATCCTTGGATCAGCAACGTCCACATCCAGTGTTCCCTGAGCCCATTTGGTCGGAACGTACGACCAGGCCTCGTCCATCTTCATGAAGAAAAACTTTTGTTGCCACCCCCGCCAGCTATCTTTAGTGGCGAAGGTGAACATGAATTTCTTGCCCCCGGATCCCCGAGGTAGCGTGAAATAGAAGCCACCCTTCGGGACCATAGAGAGCTTGTAATACTGCATAAAGATTCTGAAATTGGGTTCTATCCCGAAGACGCCACACATGCAGAGGTAGGCGTTAAAATAGCAAAACGAGTTCGAGGGAAGCTGGTTCACAGCAATGCCATGAAATTTGCAGAACTCGCACACCATCTTCGGGGGAGGATACCGAAGACCCGCCTTCAGCTGGGCTCAGAAAACGGTAACCTCCTTACTGTGGTTTGAAAAAGCATAATGGCTAGAACAAGGCAGCCTAATAATGGCGTAAGAGGGAAGAAAGAATTTTTTCTTCCACCTCTCTAACTTTTCAGGGGTGGTGCAACAAGGATGGGCTAAAAGAGGCTGCCAGCTCTCAGGAAGGGGCATTTTCGACATAAAACGAGTTTGAAAATGGAAGAAAACAGTTTCCAGAGAAAAACTCAAAAGAACCTAGGGATCAAAGCGCTCTGAAAAACAAAAACCCACCGAAAGATTTGCCAAAATCTGAGGACGCCGTCGTGAAAGCTGGCTGGAAAAAAGCTCTGATTAAGGTAGCTCCGCCATAGAAAGCAAGAAAGTGCAAGAACAGGGGCAAAGCAGAGAGAAGAGCAGAAGAGAAAGCAAAAGGAACTTATGGTGGAGTGGGCTATTTATAAGCCAGAGATGGGTAACCGAAACATTGTCATAAGTACCCTTTGGAGGCGAACCGTCACCGTAACTGCTCTCTGCACCTGAAAAGGCGCGCCCTCTATAACCGACGCGACTCTCCTCCAATGGCAAAGCGCCACGTGTCAACCGCTGCGCGAAAATGGGGGACGCGCCACTCAGACTGACACGCTTGGCCAAACAGACCTGCGGAAACAAAGAGCAGGCTACCTCGAGGACGCCAAGAAACAGGCTATGGCCGAACAGCCCATCACCTTCGGGCAAGAGGTGTATCTTCGGCACAGGCTCCACCTCGAAGACACCAAAGAACAGGCCAAGGCCGAAGAGCCCATGATCTTCGGGCAAAAGGCGCATCCTCGGAACAGGTTAAGCTTCCAAAGAAACTCCCATACACAACCTTGGAAAGAGATGCAAAATCGAAGTCTTCACTTCGGCTTTCCAAAGGGGGGCATGTGATAGCCAAACGTTATCCCCTCTACCTGCCCGAACTCCCTGCCACAATGATGGCCAGGAGAAGCTGGCGCTACCCGAGAAAAGGTGCGATCAGGCACCTCGGGAAATAGCCGAAGAGCTCCGAGCCCGGCACGCCAGGAAACCCCGAGGACACTACTCGCCCCCCAAGGTTGTGAACATATCGCCTTCGGAAAAGCGGCACCAGACATAGCGAGCCGTACATGATATCCCCGAAGGCGGAACTCACTGAAACTGGGAACCCCCGAACTGAGGGCTTGTTTCCCGAAGAGGCTCTGTCCGAACTAGAGGACGACCTCACCCAGGGACCTCGGGAGTACGGCAGGAGCATTTATGGAAGCATTGAAGGAAGCCTCTGACACGTCCTTTCGCAGACGTCATAAAGTCGCCTGAATAGGCGCTCTGACATACGGATGCCATCAGAATCACATCATGGCCCATCTCAGCACGTGGCTCAGGACAACCTGCTACCAGTTATCTGTCTCCTACGCCCAGAAACTCAGGGAACATCCGGCCGAACACGTGCCATGATCTGAACGGGCTAGGCGCTCCTATAAATACCAGGAATTAATACTTGGCAGGGGGCTGGTTGGTTGGCCAAACACTGCTCCCACACTCTGAGAAAACTACCAGGCAAGACTCTTCAGCCCTTTGTGCTATTTCCTCTGCCTTTTCTCAGCCACCACTGACTTGGGCGTCGGAGGCCCCCCCCGGAAAAACACTCCGGGGGCCTCCTAACCCTTTGTTTCTGAGCTTTCAGGCACTCTCCTTCGGGCTATCCATTCCACCAGGCGTTCTTCCTCCCAGAAGTCTCTCCACCAGTCACCATGACTATAAACGATGAGGCCCCTGGCCATCAACACGCTCGGTGAATTCTACCAAAGAGCGGAGCAGCACATGACCGTCAAAGAACTAAGAATGGGAGGCCCGAGGTCCGATCATGTCCGCGCCGAGGGAGCAGGTCAGCAAACTTGCTACCCAACTGAAACGAGTGAGCGTCCTCAGAAGTTTAAGGGGAGGAAGCCAATTGCCTTCATTCCCCTAAACACCACGAGGACGAACATCCTGATGACGATGGAAAAGCAAGGGACTCAGATTCAACGTCCGAGGGCCATGACCTCGGACAACGAGAAAAATATGAGAAAATTCTGCCAATTCCATCGAGACCACGGGCATGATACCGAAGATTGCTTCCAACTGAGGAAGTACATAGAGATGTTGATAAAGCAAGGACAACTTTGGCGTTACCTGCGCATTCCCTCCCCGAAGGGAAGGAGGGAAGAAGAAGGAAAGGTAGAGGATGAAGAGTACGACTCCGACAGGCGTCGAAACCGAAGTCCGAAAAGGCGTCCCCTGCCCCCGTCAGGAGTAATACAAATGATCACCACAGGGCTACCGTCGGCGGAAAGAAAAAGAAAAGCCAGAGAGATTTCGGTAATGGAGTACGGGAATCCATCAAAGAAGCTCATCCGAAAGGATGGATCCACCGTCATTTTTCCCCATGACGATCCTTTGCTGATTATGGCAAGGATAGGAAGCAGGGACATCAAGAGAGTACTACTTGACGATGGCTCAAACGCAGATGTCCTATTCTTACATCTGCTACCAAACTTGGGGATATCAAGGAGCAACCTCAAATCCGTCACTTCCCCTACTTTTGGAATGGGGCCGTCCAAACTCCCCGTCCTCGGATGGGTAGATCTTGCTCTGATGTTGAAGGGAACTTCAGCAAACAACAGAAAGGAGTTGTTTGCCTCCATAATGACAAGGTTCATCGTCATCGATGTCCCTTCGTCATATAACGCCATTCTTGGAAGGCAAACGCAAGGAAACCTCCACATTCGCCCGGATGTGAAGTACCTAACTCTCACCTTCGCTACCAAGGATGGAGATGCCGAGATCTTCATCGACCAGCGGGAGGTGCGAAAGGTGTTTGTAAAGGCAAGAAAAGCCCCAGCGACAAATTGTGCGTAGACTACAGAAATGAAGGCTCTGCCCACACAAGAGTCAGAAGAACAAGGAATAGAGGGTCCCGAGAAAGTAGAAACGGAAGAGATAGAGCTTGTCCCGCGCCGAAACACCCGAATAGGGAAAAAATTGGCCAAAGGAGACAAGGAAAAGCTTATATCCTTCATACTAATGAATAAAGATCTGTTCGCCTACTCGCCGAAAGACATGCCTGGGGTAGACCCTCGCATAATACAGCATAGCCTCAAAGTAAACCCAGAGGCAAAATCGTTCTGCCAAAAGAAGCGAAGCCTCTCGGCGAACAAAAACAACTTCGTCAAAACCAAAGTCCAACACCTGTTAGACGCAGGTGTAATTAGGGAAGTCAAATTCCCCGAATGGCTAAGCAATGTTGTCATTGCCACAAAAGAAGGGAGCAACAAGCTTCGAATGTGCATCGACTTCCGAAATATAAATGGTGCTTGTCCTAAAGATTCATATCCTCTCCCGCCGATAGATCAACTGGTGGACTCGACCGCTGAATATGGACTCCTGAGCTTCGTACATGCTTTCAGTGGGTATCACCAAGTTAGGTTGAACCCCGAGGACAAGGAAAAAATAGCCTTCATCACCGAAGTCGGTACGTATTGTTACGTCAGAATGCCCTTCGGGCTTAAAAATGCAGGAGCTACCTACCAGAGGCTGATGAACAAGGTCTGCAGCAGTCAAATAGGGAGAAACATGGAAGTCTACATGGATGACATGATAGTCAAAAGCAGATTGCCTGGCAGCCACATTGCCGACTTGGAGGAACTTTCCACCAACTTAGAGCATTCAGAATTCATCTCAATCCCGAGAAGTGTGTCTTCGGCGTAAGTTCGGGCAAGTTCCTTGGATTTATGGTATCGAAAAGGAGTATCGATGCCAACCCAGAAAAAGTCAAAGCTCTACTTGAATTATGAACTCCTGTCACAACAAATGATGTACAAAGGCTTACGGGCAGAATAACCTCCCTTAGTAGGTTCATCTTCAGGTATGGAGATCGCTGCCGAGCATTCTTTAAAGGACTCACTAAGGCAGCAAAAAATAGTGGCAACGTTGAAAACAATGATCATCCTTGGAACGAGGATTGCCAAAAGGCCTGGGAAGAGCTCAAAGTTTATCTGGCCCGACTACCCACTCTTCGGCAACCCCTTGTGCTATACCTTGCTGTTGCTGAAAAACCACTTAGCTCGGTTCTCGTAAAGGAAGAAGGAGCGGTCCATTGGCCAGTCTATTACGTGAGCAAATCTTTGCATGGAGCCAAAATCAGGTACCCCTTACTACAAAAAGCTATCTATGCCTTAGTACTACCAAGTAGGAGACTGTGTCTATATTTTCAGGCTCATCCCATCATTGTCTGAAGCAATCTACCCCTTCGGGATGTCATAAAGAGGGTAGACCATTCGGGAAGGCTTTCCAAGTGGTGCATAGAGCTTGGTGAGTATGATATCACTTACGAACCAAGGAAAGCAATAAAAGCGCAAGTCCTGGCAGACTTCATTGCCGAAGTACCTTTCACCGATAATGATCAGTTTGACCTTGGAAAAAGTGAGCCAGAATGGACTCTGTTCGTAGACGGGGCCTCCGGCTCTGAACACCAGGGAGCTGGGGTAGTCATTCGCGGCCCCGAAGGCATGGAAGTAATGAAAGCCACCAAATTTGGGTTTAGTGTCACCAACAACGCGGCAGAGTATGAAGCTCTCATAGCAGGGTTGCACCTAGCTAGAAAGATTGGTGTGAGAAACCTGAAAGTCCACAGTGATTCTTAGCTGGTGGTCTGACAAATGGCAGGGGACTACAGTGCAAAAGATCCAACTTTGGAAAAATACCACGAGCTCGTGTGAAAGCTCATCCGGGAATTCGAGGCAGTGCAACATGAAAATGTGCCTCGATGAAGCAACACCGAGGCAGATAGTCTGGCAAATTAAAAAAACTTCACCGAAATACTGAGTCACCCCAGCATTGCGGTAATGAGCACAACAACCTTGGAGGAAGGATGGGAAAATCCTATAAAGAGGTATCTCACAACCTCGGAGCTTCCCGAAGACCCTCGCGAAGCGGCAAAAGTGCAAAGATGTTCCGGACGATATTTCTTAATACTGGGAAGAACTATATCGACGGGGATATGCAAGTCCATTGCAAAGATGTATTGGTGAAAAGGGCACTCGGGCAATTCTTGAGGAAGTCCACGAGGGAATCTGTGGTGCCCACATCGGGACTGACGCCTTGGTAGGAGTGATACTTCGCCAAGGGTATTTTTGGCCCACGTTAAGAAAGGACGCAAGACAGTTCGTCCAAAAATGTGATAGTTGCCAGAGACACGCAAAAGTTTAAAGATTGCCCTCAAAACTAATAAACTCGACTGACTGCCCCTGTCCCTTTGCAGTATAGGGCATTGACCTCATCGGCCCACTCCCGACAGCACCCGGAGGAGTGAAATTCTGCGTGGTCGCAGTAGACTACTTCACCAAGTGGGTAGAGGCAGAGCCCCTAATAACTGTCACAGCAAAGGATATCCAAAAATTTGTCTGGAAAGGAATTATATGCAGGTTTGGCATACCGAGGGTGATAGTCGCCGATAATGGTTCCCAGTTTATTGACAAAGGGTTCCAAGAATTCATCACCAACCTCAGAATAAAGATGCACTTTGCCCCCGTAGCTCATGCCCAGAGCAACGGACAAGTAGAGGTGTCTAACAGGACCATAAAAGATGGTCTGAAAAAAAGATTGGGGGAGGCAAAGGGAAAATGGCCAGGAGAACTTCCTAGTGTGTTGTGGAGCTATCGGACAACGCCCCGAAGGGCAACGGGTGAAACACCTTTTTTGCTCGTCTTCGGCACAAAAGCTATTATCCCTGTAGAGGTAGTGCGGCCATCAATTAGAATATAGGTGCTCGACGAAGAAGGAAATGACCTCGGGTTGAGAACCAAGCTTGACCTAGTAGATGAGCACAAAGAGATGGCCGAGCTCAGAAGAAAGGCCTTTCAGCAAAGAGTGGCCATAGCCGCAAACTTGCACGCCAGGCCTAAAGGAATAAGGAAAGGAGACCTCGTCCTCGGAAAGGCCGAGTTTGAACCCCGAAAACCGTCCCATGGGGTACTTCGGCCAAATTGGAAAGGACCTTATTTGGTCCTGGACGAGGTCCGAAAGGGAGTATACAAGCTCAGCGACATCGAAGGGGGAGAACTAAAAAATACCTGGCATTCGGGTGCCCTAAAGAAATTCTATACTTAGAACTTTTTTTAGAAAGATTGTAGTTACTCTTCCCCGCAGTCGTCAATAAAGACACAAGCCGAATGTTGTCGCCATAGTTCCTTAATGGTTCTCCTTTCGGAACTAACTCCTGGATGGAGTATAAACTCGGCAGAGTTCAGAAAAAGTCTAAAACTACTCTTCCCGAAGAAGTAAGTATGGACAATTCGTCGAAAGTGCGTGCTTAGAATTACTTCTGAAGAATCCTATTTGGAAGAACGAATGGAGATTGGAGAAAGAATCTTCATTAAAAAATTCTAAGGCAAAGATGTACAAGCAAGCAGGAGTACAAGAGAATGAGAAGAAGCCTATGGCTGAGCAGGGACATTCGATGTCTCTTCATCAGCATCATCATCATTAGGCTCAATCGGAGGCACCGACTTAGCTGGAGGAAGATTGAGAAAATCTGGCTTTGACAATACCTCCTGGGGCCCCTCGGGAAAATCCAGAGCGGACAGGTAGGAAAGGTCGAGCTCAGGGTGCCGAGCAAGGACTTGATGGCGCACCAAGCAAAAGCCGTCTTGGAAAGCCACCTTTGCCATTCGCTCAGACTTGTCCTTTTCAGCACTAAGAGTATCCAGTTTGGTCTGAAGCTTGGCAATCTTCTCCTCCAGCTTCTTCTTCTTCTTGCTCTTAGCCCCCTTCTTCAAAGATTTAACCTTGGCATCAGGGTCGGCGTTCAAAGCAAGCGCCTTCGCCAGGCTCTTGTCATCTTCAGCGTTCGCTTTCCGAAGAGCCTCATTCTCTGAAGAGAGAGTGGTACACTTTGAGCTGAGATCGTTAACCTTGGCAGTGAAATCTAGGAGAAGTTCTTGCTTGCTCGTCGCGAGTTCGGCCCGAAGATTCACAACGTCCTCCTTCACAATCTTGAGCTCATCATATTTGAGGACGTGCCTAGCGCAAACCTCCTTCATTTTGCTCAAAGAATCTTCGGACCGAGAATGGGCCTCTGTTTGCTTCGACGCCCAAGTGCGGAAATCCCTGCTGTATGCCAAAAGCTGCAAAAAAGAAGGCCCCGAATGAGTATCAAAATAATGATGGAAACTTAGAAGGAAAATCTCTAAGTAAACAAAGGGGAGAAAACTACCTGGGCGGCTTGCTCGGTCATCCTTGCCGCGAGGATCTCCTCGTTCGGACATTCGGTAATGAGCGACTGAAGGTGGCCCTTGTCATCACCCCCGTCGCTATTTGAGGAGTCATCAACTGGCTATCCTCAGAGAACAAGTTCATGTCCTCTGTGAACGTCCAGAAAGGCTCCCTCGGCACCTTGCCGAAAGGTATCCGCTTGTCCTGTAGAGCCCTTCGCCGGGCGTGAGTGTCCAACCATGGCACCGCAGGCATATCCTCTGCAAGTTTACGTCAAAGTTCCGTCAGTACGTCATCCCTTAGCCATTCATCCAAAAAATCGTAGATACGAAAAATACTAAGGCTTGCAGGAGAATGGCTAAGGAACCAACCTGGTAGAACTTCGGCAACGTCATCCTCAGACTCGCCCTCCTGGACTTCACCGGGAATGTTCTTCCTCTTCCTTCTTCTGCTCTCCTCAAGTTCCTGAGCAGGTCTTTGCTCGGAAGAATGCTCGGTGGGAAGAATGGGGCTAAGTGTTGCCCCAAGCAGGGCAGGGTCCGAAGGAAGGTCCACCTGCGTTGAAGAAAGAGCAGGGGATTGATCCTGCACCTCCACAACGACTTCAGGAGGGGGAGTAATATCCCTAGCCTTCTTGGCCCTAGAAGGCCCGCTGCCGATCGACTTCTTCCTCTTAGCAAGCGCCTTCTTACGCGAGACTGCTCCCCCCTTTCGGCTTGACCGAGGAAGAGCGACTTGTAAAAATCAGCAGATTGATCGCCCATCTTTGCAAAAGGAAAAAGTATCAGCGTAAGTCCAAAAGGAACAAAGGTATCAAAACCAAGAAAGAGACTTACTCTCGGCAAAATACTCATTTGTGATCTCGCCCCGAAGGAGCATGACTATCCAAGCCTTTTTTCCCGGAAGAACGGGCACGAGCATCCCGGGATCACTCTTGTGCGCGTTCAGTACTCCCATCTCCCGAAGAACCTCCTCGGTCATAAGGTCCCACTTGATGGGAAAAGGGTAAAATAAACGCAGAGGGACTTTGGTGTCCCAGTCTGCCACGGCCTGGATGAGCCTATCAAATTAAGCAAACTCAACACCCAGCTCCAAAGTCAGGAGTTTCCAGGGGTCAACGACGTCCATCTTGAGGGTCCCTGAAGCCCATCTGGTGGGGATGTGATGCCAAAGCTCGGGGACCGCCAGGAAGAAAAACTTTTTCTGCCACCCCCGCCAGCTGTCCTTATTGTCGAAGGTGAAGGTAAACTTTTTCCTCTCGGACCCTCGGGGAAGCAGGAAATAAAAATTGCCCTTCGGGACCGGGTGGAGTTTGTAGTACTGCATGAAGAAAAGAAAGTGGGGCTTTATCTTAAACACCCCACACATGCAGAGAAAAGAATTAAAGTAGGAGTAAGATTTTGGGGGAAGTTGGTTCACGGCGATCCCGTGGAATTTGCAAAATTCACAGATTACGCGGTGAGGAGGGTATCGAAGACCGGCTTTCAATTGAGCTCAGAAAATGGTAACCTCATGCGAATCTGACATAAAGCCGTAGGTGCCCGGGATGGGCAACCTCGAGACGAGATAAGAAGGAAGGTAATACTTGGCCATCCACTTCCTCTCTTCTCGGGAGTGGTAGTACAAGGATGAGGTTCGAGAGGAAGAAAACTCTTAGGGAGAGGTCGGACAGTCAACAACGGGGTCAGATCTGACATTTTTTACAAAAGAAAAAGGATGACTCCGGAAAAGGTAAGAAAACAAAGAGACCTCAGAAAAATGATCTCGAAAGAGAGAAGAGAAAAGAATTACAGAAGGGAGCACCCACCAAAGGTTTTGCCGAAAATAAAAATTACTGAACGCCGCCGTGAAAATTGCCAGAAATTGCTTTGCCGTAGAAATAGCCGCTGGAAAGAAGGAGAAAGACAAGAAAAGGCTCTGGAGCATATGAGAGCAAAAGTAGAGAGTAAAGCAAATAATGAGGTGAAAGGTGCTTATAGAGACCGAAGAGGGTAAGCGAAACGTCGTCATTATTATCCCTGGGAAGCGCAACAAACTCATTGTTACTCCTTAAAGGCAAAGAGACGCAATTAGTATGACCGGCATAACTATCCCGCCATCCATTAGCGGCCACGTGTCATCCAACGCGAAGAACTAGGGCACGCCTCTCTGACATTGTGACAACCCAGGAACGCTTATCCATGATTAATAGTTTGACCAAAGGATATGATGGTTCACGAACCTGCAGTAGAAGAAAGCAAAAGCACAAGCTGCACGCGCCTTTAGGTTGCTGAAAGAACTAGGGAAGGGTACCTCAGCTATGAAGGAATGCCCTTTGAAAAAGAGCAACTTCTTGAGTAGAGCTCCAACCACGAGTTCGATAAAGAAGCCTTCCCAAAAGCATAAAGCCGAATTCTTTGCTTCGATTTCCCGGGAGGGGGCATGTGATAGCCAAGGTGCCGATCACCCTCCGAACCCATTGGCTTGGACAAAGCACCAACCTCGAAAGGGAAACCACCTGCCACGGAAAGGAGGATGCCCGACCTCCAGAAATCCAGCCTCGACATTTCTCCATTCCTGGAAACAATAGTACCAACCTCGGGAGAACGAGTAAGCCATCCTCAGAAGTGGGGGTGCCTCCGAGAAAGGTCACCCTCGGGAAATATATTCCTGCGATACTAAAATGACCTCGGAGGACAAGTTCTCCGAAGAGGCCTCCTCTACCAAAAGGGACCTCGGGAGTACGGCATAAGCATTTAAGGAGCCTCTGACACATCCCCGATAATCCGCCCCGGCCATGCCCTGACACGCCATTTGTAGGGACACTCTAGCACGTCACTCTCGGGTTGACTAGACTTCTAGCCCAGAGGCCCATGCCTTGCTAGGAGTCCCCTGTTGTCCAAAAGATGTGGAACGCATCCCGCCGAACACATGTCACGATCTGGGCCGGCCACATGAGAAGAACTAACACTATTCACCCCTCTATATGTACTTGGTAATTATTCCAGGTGAAGGGAAGGGACATTACTTGAGATAAGATATCCTTTACTCTTTAAATCATCTCATTACCTCCAAAATACTGACAGGGACGTCGGAGTCTCCTCCCTGGAAAAACACTCTGGGGACCTCCTAACCCTTGCTTACTTTCAGGTGATCTTCTCAGAGTACGTTCATCCCGGACCTTTCTCCATTTCCATAAGCCCCTGCCACCTTCGCCATGACACACGAAGGATATGCTGAAGGGCATCAGGTTAAGAGATAAGAGATTGGCACTATTCACCATCTCTTACCTCCAAAACCCACAGCCCACCTTTCACCTACATGGATGGAGCTTCCAAGCTTTCAGTTTTTCCATTTCTTCATGAAAATTGAATCTCCCAAGTAAAATCATTGAAGCTCAAGCTAGTTTTGCTAAGTTGTTGGCATTTTTGTGTTGTTCCAAGAGTTTTGAGCTAAAAATAAAGGTAATGGTCTCTTTTCTAGCCCAAGTTTAGTTCTAAGTTAATTAGATAAGTTGGATTGGTCTTGATTTATTTGTTTTGAGTGCCCATTATAGAGGATTTAAGCTTGGAACTTCAAGAACACCATTGGAGGCTTCGGTGCTCAACTTGCTTGATTTTGCACTGGATGTGTTTAAGGTAAGGGGATTTCTTGTTTTCCTTGTTATGTTAAAGGATTTGCATCATATTTAGCCATGGAGATTAGTAATTGCAAGCCTAGCAGTGATTGGACCCCGAGGCTCCGTCAACATGCAAGGTCCATTCTGGCTCACCTTCTTTCGGATCTGAGTGGTTCTCCTCAGTGGTGGGTATTTCGGTGATAAAATCTGCCAATGCTTGGGCTTTTATGGCCTTCCGAGTCTCATACGTGATTTCATGTTCGCCAAGCTCTATGCACCACTTGGAGAGCCTTCCCGAATGATCAACTCTCTTCATAACATCCCGTAGTGGTAGACTACTTCGGACGATGATGGGGTGAGCCTGGAAATATGGTCGCAGTCTTCTTCCTGCAAGCACCAAGGCGTATATAGCTTTTTGAAGCAAAGGGTACCTGACTTCGGCGCCATGCAGGGACTTGCTGACGTAGTAGACCGGCCATTGTTTCGGCCCTTCTTCTTTCACCAGGACCGAGCTCACGGCCTTTTCTGTGACGGCGAGGTACAGTACGAGGGGTTCTCCCTCCCGAGGTTGTCGCAGAGTCGGCAGGCTGGCCAGGTAGACTTTGAGTTCTTCCCAGGCCTTTTGGCAATCTTCATCCCAGGGATGATTGTTTCTTCCGAGGTCGCCTTCCATCTTTGCTGCCTTTGTGAGGACTTTGAAGAAAGGTCTACACCTATCTCCGTACCTGGAAATAAACCTGCTCAGAGAGGTTATTCTTCCGGTTAGTCTCTGCACGTCTTTGACTGTGGCAGGAGTTCGGAACTCAAGCAGAGCCTTAATCTTCTCAGGATTGGCGTCGATGCCTGTTTCGGATACCATGTACCCAAGGAATTTTCCCGAGGTCACACCGAAGATACACTTCTCGGGATTAAGGCGAATCCCGAAGGCTCTGAGCTTTTGGAAGGTTTCCTCCAAATCTGCAACGTGGTAGCCGGGCAGCTTGCTTTTGACTATCATATCATCAACATATACCTCCATGTTTCTCCCCATTTGGTCCTTGAAGACCTTGTTCATCAGTCTCTGGTAGGTGGCTCCTGCATTTTTGAGCCCGAAGGGCATTCTGACATAGCAGTACATTCCTCCCTCGGTGATGAAGGCAGTTTTTTCTTCATCTTCGGGGTCCATCCTTATCTGATGGTAGCCGCTGAAGGCATCTAGGAAGCTCAGGAGCCCGTATTCGGCCGTTGAATCTACCAGTTGATCTATTGGCGGGAGGGGAAATGAGTCTTTCGGGCAAGCATCGTTCAAGTTTCTGAAATCAATGCACATCCGGAGTTTGCTGCTACCTTCTTTTGTGGCGATGACCACGTTGCTTAACCATTCGGGGTATTTTACCTCCCTGATAACTTCAGCATCCAATAGGCGCTGGACTTCGGTTTTCACAAAGTTGCTTTTGTGGGCTGAGATGCTTCGTTTCTTTTGCCTGATAGGTTTTGCTTATGGGCTTACTTTGAGGCTGTGCTGTATTATGCCAGGGTTCACTCCTGGCATGTCTTTCGGCGAGTAGGCAAACAGATCTTTATTTTTTAGCAGAAAGGATACAAGAGTTTCCTTGTTACCTTTGGCCAAGCTCTTCCCTATTCGGGTAGATTGTCCTGGGACAAGATCTGCTGCTTCCGTTTCTGCTTCTGCGGGATCTCCTTCTTTGCCTTTCTCCTGCGCCTTTGCCTCCACCGTTTGTGTAGAGTTATTTGCCGGAGCCTTTCGTGCTTTTACAAACACCTTTCTTACCTCGGCTTGGTCGATGAAGACCTCTGCATCTCCATCCTTGGTGGCAAATGTGACAGTCAAGTACTTCACATCGGGGCAAATGTGCAGGTTCCCCTGAGTCTGCCTTCCAAGGATGGCGTTGTACGAAGACGGGACGTCCATGACGATGAATCTTGCCACTGTGGACGCGTACAACTCAGCTGCTTCGTCTACCGAAGTGCCTTTCATCATCAAGGGGAGGTCGATCCATCCGAGGATGGGTAGTTCGGATGGCCCAACGCTGAAGGTGGGCGTGGTGACAGGTTTAAGCTCGCTGCTGGAGATGCCCAAGCTTGGTAGCAAGTGCGAGAATAGGACGTCAGCATTTGAGCCATCATCAAGCAACACTCTCTTGACATCCCAGTTCCCTATTCTCGCCATTATCAGCAGCGGGTCGTCGTGGGGGAAGACGACGGTGGAGCCATCTTTGCGAGCCAGTTTCTTTGATGAACTTTGATACTCCATAACTGCAATTTCTCTGGCCTTCCGCTTTCTTTCCGAGGATGGGAGCCCCGTGGTGATGGTTTGGATGACCCCTACTGGAGGTGGAAGGCGCCTTTTTGGACTTCTGTTTCTCCGCCTGTCGGAGTCATAGTCCTCGTTTTCGGCCCTCTCTTCCTCCTCTTTTCTGCCTTTTGGGGAGGGCATCCATAGGTATTTGCGAAGTTGGCCCTGTTTGATCAGCGACTCTATGTACTTCTTCAGCTGAAAGCAGTCTTCGGTGTCATGACCGTGGTCGCAATGAAACTGGTAGAACTTCTTGGCATTCTTCTTATTATCGGCGGCCATGGCCTTTGGCCGCCGAATCTGCGTCCCTTGCCTTTCCAGCGCCATGAGAATGTTGGTCCGTGTCATGCTCAAGGGCGTGAAACTTTGAGGTTTCCTTCCTCGCATTCGTCGTGGTCGGCCTGTGTGTTCAGAAAGATGCCGAGCTTGCTGACTGGACCCTTCGGCGCGGTGATGATCAGACTTCGGCCCCACCATCCTCAATTCCTTGGCTGTCATGTGCTGCTCTGCCCTTCGGTAAAATTCTCCGAGGGTCTCCGGTGGGTCCTTTGAGAACTCGTAGAACAGCTGTGAGTCACACCGAAGGCCCCGTGTCACAGCGAGGATGCGAATTTCGGGCCGGAAGTCCGGGACGCTGAGTGCTTTCCTGTTGAATCGTTCGACATAGTCTCGGATTGTCTCTCCGTTTCTCTGCTCTATGTCGAACATCTGCATAGGCATTTTGGCCGTCGGCCTGCTCCCAATGAACTCAGTCATAGTCCCTGGGGGCAAGGAATTGTACCATGCTGTTGCTGGGCCCGTGAGGGTGACTTCGAAGCATTTGCACATGGTAGCGTCATCGGCTCCGTGCATTATCATGCTCCGTCTGTACTTCGTCAGATGGGTCTGTGGATCAGTCCGGCCATCATAGATCTCCAGCCTAGGCACTCTGAAGTCGCCTGGCATAGCTGCCTCAACGACGGCGCGAATAAACGGGGAGTCATCTTCGCATAATGCCCCCGACAGCCTGTCCCAAACGGGTTTTCTGGCCACTTGCTTCTCTACTCTGTCCAGCCGTGCCAATATCCTTTCCATAAGCACAGTGGCGCTAGGACCATTTTCGTGGGAGGGAGATAGACGGCGCCTCTTCGGGGAGCGAGTTCGAGGCGGAGGGGTCAGGGACCTCGCCTCGAGCGACAAACTGCTTCGCTGTGAGACTCTCAGTCGCTTAGACCCGGTTTGTCCCACAGGCCGTTTCCCGAGGGCTATATCTTCTGTGGATGATTCTCCGCGAGGCTCTCCACTTCCTGAACTGCGGTATGTAGACTTGGGGCTTCTCTCCCGAGGGCGTGCTGATGAGGAGGGTTTCTGGGCCTGTGACTGCTGTGGCCATCTTCGGTCGATCTGCTGAGTCATTTCAGCCACGACCGAGCGCTGAAAGTCCCTCAAGAAGCTCATGGTGATTACCAGAGGGCGGTCTTCCTCGGGCGTAGAAGTCTCTGGGAATGTCTGCTCAGCGGCCGGTTGTATCTCAGGCGCGGACGAGGACCTTGGGAGTCCCTTGTCCTTAGAACGCCGAGTCTCAACGATGGCGATTTGCGAGCGGGTTCCCACAGACGGCGCCAAATGATGGCCTGGGGCCTCATCGTTGTGAGTCATGATGACTGTTGAAGAGACTTCTAGGAGGAAGAACGCCTGGAAGGTGGATCGCCCCAAGGAGAGTACCTGAAAAGCTGGTAAACAGGGTTAGGAGGCCCCCTGAGTGTTTTTTCGGGGGGGGGGGAGCCTCCGACGCCCAAGTCAGTGGTGGCCGGAAAAAGGAGAAAGTCACTAGCTCAAAGAGAAAGGCAGAAAAGTCTCGCCTGGTATTTTCTCAGAGTGTGGGAGCTGTATCTCCGGCCAACCAACCTCCTTTTAAGTATTTATTTCCTGTATATATAGGAATACCTAGCCCGTTCAGATCATGACACGTGTGCGGTCGGATGCTCCTGAACTTCTGGGCGTGGGCGACAGATAGTTGGTAACCAGATGGCCTCGAGCCTTGTGCTGAGACGGGCCTGAATGTGATTCTGATGGCGTCTGCGCGTCAGGGCGGCTTTTTACGTCTGTGGTGGGACGTGTCAGAGGCTTCCTTAAATGCTTCCTTAAATGCTCCTGCCGTACTCCCGAGGTCCCTGGGCGAGGTCGTCCTCTAGTTCGGACAGAGCCTCTTCGGGAAGCATACCCTCAGTTCGGGGGTTCCCAGTTCCAGGGGGTTCCGCCTTTGCGGATATCATTTTCGGGCAGCAATGTCTGGTGCCACTTTTCCGAAGGCGCGCTATTCACAACCTTGGGGGGCGAATAGAGTCCTCAAGTTTTACTGGCGTGCCGAGGCTCGGAGCTCTCCGGCTATCTCCTGAGGTGCATGATTCCACCTGTTCCCGGGAAGCGCCAGTTCTTCTGGCCATTGTTGTGGCAGGGTGTTCGGCCAGATTGAGGCGATAGCCTTTGGCTATCAAAGTGTAACTTAGCCAAATTTGTAACATCATATCTTTGGCTATAGGGCTGCAAATTTAGAAATTAAAAATCCCAATTCAACCTATAGATGTTCTCTAGGTGTGGTCAAAATTTCATATCAAGATATTTTCTACATAAGAAGATATAGAACTTTAAGTACAGAGTCAAAATTCTAGTCACTTTATGACCATTTTGCCCATACAAAATTTCATAAGTGTTCAAACATTTCATTCACAAGGGGAAAACCCTCCAAGGCTACCCCATATAGGTCAATTACACATAGGAAATACATTCCCTTGCATTTAACAACCATATGTGGCTAAAATAGAATTTACAAATAAACAGCCCATCATTTGTTGGGTTTCGGGGGCCAAACAACGCAGCGGAATTTAACTGAAACCCTCCAGGATCCAAGTGAAACGGGGTAAACCGGGTGTTTGAAAATTTTCATACCTAATTTTCGGTTGAGATCTCTCACTCAACTGTAGAGTCGAATCACAAAACCTGAACAGTTGACGTGTTCAAGCTCTCTATGGTATCCACACGAGCCTCTTGGGATCACCACGCTTCCACCACGTGCCGGCAGATGCATTTCTCTTGCGCTCGCAGTGCTAGCTTGCGTCCTCCAAGGAATTGCAAGAGAAGAGTGCGGCTGTCCTTTTGGGAGGCTAGGGCAAGGAGACCTGCAAATTTCTCACTAGAAGTTGTATTTATAATGAGACTCAACTTCCAGGCCTAATGGGTTCCAAAGCCCTAATCCAATTAGGATTTAATTTCGGGCTTAATAATGGCTCAACTCTTGGGCCCATTATTAATACGAAATTAAAGTGAAACCATAACCCAAATAATTAGTCCATGCACTCTAATGATCCAAATAGCTCTATGTGTGCGACCCAATAGGCTCTTATCATGTTGGCAATGATCATAAATCACATTTATGATCATAAGCAATGAGCGGTGTCTAGCAACACATCATTGCTACCCAAGTGACAAGATTGTCAATGATTCGACTCAACCTTTATTATCATCACCGATATATGCCATTGTCCCTTTGTCCAAAACATCAAGACTAAGCACGAGACATGGAATGTGTCACTCTCGTATAGCCCAATCTTTAGTTTCTTGATTAACGAGTAGACCAACTTAAACTGATGACATTGATATCGTAAATCAACTCATCCGAGCATGGCCATGCATTTTTCTAAGTCTTACTCTATCAAGGGGCCCGAAGATATCACTCCCGTTACATAGGAGGCACAAATCCCATCTCGATCATACAAATCCCTCCGTATGATATGTGACATACCCAATGACCCCCTTCAAGTTCACTCAGTTAGGAGCAACAAAGGAAAGTATCAAAGTATGTGACTCACATGCAGGGAACCTTGATGATTTTAGGTCAAAGGACTACATATACCATGATCATTATGAGAATCACTTATGACACTCATATAACGATCCATGAAGTGTTCTCATGGTGGGTCGGTCCAGTACACAAGTTCTCCAACTTGTACCCATATCTAGACTACATATCTCATATTAGTCTCCACATATGCTAGTCATTATGTATTATTACAACCCGCTCCACAATAATACTAGACTAGGGACATTTAAGAATATCATTATTCTAGGGTTACAATTATGTTTGTTAAGTTACGCAGAAACAAAACAACAAACATAATTGCTGGATTAATGCCTTAATAAAATATCATGACTCAATGTGCAAAAATACAATCATCTCGTGATTGGCTTTTGGGCACAACACTAACATCATTCACACTTAGGTAGCATTGCACCACATCACTTACATAGCCAAAACATTGCTCAAATGTTCACATACTTGTCTCATTTTACATATTCTAAATGTACATGCATACGTGTACTACAAAATGGTTTTAACTCAGCTAAATATGCACCCTCGGTTACAGGAGTGCCTGGGACACAGTAGACTCATGCTGGACAGTTGCCGCACAACACAGTAAGTACCACCATTAAAAATACCAAATGTGCTCTTAAAATCACCAAAAATTCCAGATCATAACTAGATGCATGGAAGTATATGTAACTGAAATTTTAGATTAAAAATCAAACCACAATGATCAGTTTGAATGAGATCTTTCTACTGGACCTGAATTGACAGAATTGAGGGGAGTAAGTTTCATTAAGAAACTTAGTAATGGTAACACTTGGATTCAATCGGTGATGCCCACTGACATCTTCGTTGTAGAACATAGTTAGCCTGGAGGGGACTTCCGGTGGGGTGAACATCTAAAGGAAAGATTTTCGAGGAAGGGTTACCTAAATTACTCAAAGAACAAGCATTAGGAGGTCCCCAGGATGTTTTTCCGGGGGGGAGTCTCCGATGCCCAAGTCAGTATTTGGAAATGGAGAGTAATAAGTAGGGAGTGGAGAGTTTTCCCTTAGCCTCCCTTTAATTGGGTCGTTTCCCTAATATTTATCAGGACGTGCACAGGAGAAGTTCATTTGCCACAGCTTGCCTAGATCATGACATGTGTTAGGTTAGATGCGGTCTGTACTTTCAGGATTGGGGGCCTCTAGCCAACCACAGGCCGTTTGGTCAGAAGCCTAGGTTGTATGAGGGTGGCGTGTCAGAACGTGTCCGAGGGCGGCGTGTCTGAGAGTGTCTAAGGGCGGCGTGCCGGGGACTGTACGAGGGCGGCTTGTCGGAGACTCCTTAATCATTTTTGTCATATTCTAGAGATCCCTTCAGTGGAGGAAACCCCCTCGGGGAGTAATCCCCCTTCGGTACCACTTTCTCTCCAAGGACTGTGGGGAGAGGCCCCTCGGCCATGTAGAGGACCTTCAGGGGACGCCGCACTCTTCCGAGAGTGGAGAGGTAATCCCCGAGGTCTCTAGATGACTTAACCAAGAATGGTATATCCTGCCATTTCCAAGGGTGGTGGTGCCACTGACCGAGGGTGGCAAGGACCCCTTCTTCCCGAGGTAGGTTACATATAAATCCGAGGATGGTAATAAGTATGTTACCCCTAGGGGCTATTCAGGTGCGATAGCCGTTCGGCTATCACATGCCCTCCTCGGAAAGCCAAAGTTTATACTTCGGTGGCCTGTCACATCCCGCAAATAGACGCGCCACTTCAGGTATGCAGGTTAGTGAATCGTCACATCTCGTAAATAGATGCGTTACTTCAGACATGTGTGCCTAGGCTATCGTGCTGTCAAAAGGCGTGCCCTTCTTTGCCGTGTTGGGCGACACGTGTCACGTAGTGATTGAGGGACAGTTGCATCGGTTACATCAACCGCAACTGTTCACCTTTAGCAGGTAATTATGGCGACGATTCACCTTCGAGGGGGAATTATGGTGACGATTCGCCTACCGTCCTCAGCCTATATAAACCCCTCCCCTTTTCAAAGTCCCTACTTGCTTTCCTTTGCTTCTCATTCTGCTCTCATTTGCTCTCAAACTTTTCTTTTTTTTTTGCGGCGGTGCATGCGGTGGAGCGATTTCTGGTAACCTTTCACGACGGCGTATACTAATCCCGACTTTGGCAAATGTTTTGGTGGGTTTCCCTTTCAGAGGTCCCCCAGTTTCTTCGGTTTCCATTTTTTTATACGATTCTAAATTCATTTTCTTGTTCCGAAGTCCCCTGACATTTTTTTCTGAAGTCATTTCCTTTAGGCGAACATGTCTTCCCCTATCCTCCTCATGTCCGTCCAAGCTATTCTCGAAAGCTGGCAGCGTCTTATGTCTCACCCATGTTGTACCACTTCAGAGAAAGTAGCGAAGTGGACAACTAAGATTTTTCTTTCTTCTTATGTCACCACCAGACTACCCCATCCCAACCATTTCAGCTTTATGAACGATAGTGGAGAGGTTACTATTTTTCGAGCCCAACTGAAGGCCGGACTTCGGTTTCCTCCACCGAAGATGATTTCTGACTTTTGCCAATTCCATGGCATAGCCATGAATCAGCTTCCTCCCAATTCATATTCTTATTTTAATGCTTTTCTCTGCATGTCTGGGGTTTTCAAGATAGAAACCCACTTTATCATTTTCCTATGGTACTACAAGCTCTATCCGGTCCCGAAGGGTGGTTCTATTTCTTGCTACCTCGGGGATCTGGGAGCAAAAAAATACATGTTTAGCTTCGGCACTAAGGACAGTTGGCTAGGGTGGCAAAAGAATTTCTTTTTCCTGAAGCTGGCAGAGGGATGGTCACATGTGCCAACCAAGTGGGCCTGGGGGATGCTAGAGACGGATGTTGTAGATCCCAAGAAGTTGTTAACTACTAAGTTGGCGACAAGGTTTGAGGATTTTGGCAGCCATATTCGAGCTGTCGCTGGCTAGGATGCCGAGGCTCCCTCAGGCTCCTTGTATCACTTCCCCATCAAGTGGGACCTCAAGATCGAAGAGGTCCATCGGGAGTTAGGGGTGATCAAGGAGCACAAGACCGACCTTAGCATGCCAGCTCCTGCCATCGACGGGAAGAAGTCCTGGTTGGTGATGCTCCTTCGGAAAGAGCTCACATTCGGAGCCCTCGTTGAGAGTTAGTCACTTTCCAAGTTTTGGCATAATTATGCCTATGGACTTACATTGATGTTTTATTTCTTTTTCAGAGATGGGTGATCAATCTGCGGCTTTCTACAAGTCTCTGTTCCTCAGCCAAGCCTAGAAGGGGGAATAGAAGAAGAAAGCAGCCCCGAAGAGGCGAAAGGTGTCTGCAAGGGGCCATCTTCGGCCAAAAAGGTGAAGAAGGACCTTTTCCCCCCTCCCCCGAAGGATGCTACGAAGGTTGGGGACCAGCCTTTAGCCCACACCCACCCGCCATCGGAGGCGACTGCCCTCCCCATTTCTGGGAGTCCTGTCACTTCAGCGGACATCCTGGGTACTTCGGCAGGAGGCCCCTCTGCTGAAGAGCTCAAAGAGCGGAGGAGAAGCAAAGGTAAACACGTCCCTGCCGAGGTGGAGGAAGTCCGTGACTCTGATGATGACATTGAAGAGGTTCCGCCCGGTTTGCCCCATAGCCATTTCTTCATAAATTCTAACATTTTTAGGATTCTCCATCTTTTAGACGTATGGCTAAGGGACAATATACTGATGGAATTACGGCGTGAGTTTGCAGAAGAACTGGTGCCCTCGGCATGGATAGTGGAGCACACTCGGCAGCGGGCCCTTCGGGACTCCCATATCCCGAAGGATAAGGTTCCGAAGGAGCCTTTCTGGACCTTCACGGAGGACATGAATTTGTTCTATGAAGACAACTAGCAAAATGGCTTCCCAAATGGTGAAGGACGTGCTCACCCAAGCTACTTTCAGATCCCTAGTAGATGAGTGCCCGAACGAGGAGGTCCTCGCTGCAAGGATGTCCCAGCACACTGCCCAAGTATTCTTCAAACCCTTCAAGTTTTCCTAAGTGTTTTGTTTTTCTTTTGTAAATCTTCACCAAACGTCCTTCTTTTTTGCAGCTCTTGGCGTACACCAGATATTTCAGAGCTTGGGTAGCAAAACAATCTTCAGTCCGGTCTTGGACCGAAGACTGTCTGGAGAAGGCCAAGGTATTTTGTGCCAATTTGGTTGTCAAGAACACTAAATTGAGCAAAATAGCCAAGGAAGAGGTTGCCAAACTTCGGGAGGAACTCTTGAGAGGTCAGGAGGAGCTCTTAAAGGATTTCTCCAAGAAGATGTCTGACCTCGGAGCGAAGGTCGTCAAGCTGACTTCAGAAAATGAGGCCTATCAAAAGGAGAAGGATGAAGACTCTACTCTCCTGATGAAGGCCTTCGCTGAAAATGCAGATCTTCAGACTGAGGTCGAGGCGCTGAAAAAGGAGACGAAGAAGAAAAAGAAGACGAAGAAGCTGGAGAAGGAGGTCACTGATTTGAAGGATGAGGTGGAAGACTTGTCTGTTGAGAAAGACAAGGCTAATCAGGCGACTAAAGTTTCTTTCCAAGATGGCTTCTATTTGGCCTGACACCAAGTCTTGGTGAAGTATCCAGACCTAGACCTCTCCATCTTGGCTGCTCTGAACATCACCGAGGGGCCCCACTGGACTTGGTCAAAGATTGAGCACCTCAACCTGCCATTTGTCTCTTCTCTGGTGCTGAAGGTCGTAGCAAAAGATGTTGGTGATGAAGCTCCTCACGATGGTGGGGTCTCTTAGGCGTCCAGGGCTTTACTTCTTCTTTTTTCTTTATAACCTTCTTTTTGTAGCCTCCTCCTTGTAATAAGGCTCCTTGTTAATAAGATTCTATCTTTCCTCCAAAATTTGGCTAACTCTCAATGCAAGTTTTTCCTTAAGAAATTTGCGGCTCCAAGGGTTAGTGTGACCACTTTCGGTCGATGATCCTCGGGAAGACGTTTCTCCGCACTTTCTATCAACCATGTTCGGCGTAACATTAATTTCGACGATTGTCTTTTGGCAAACCTTTGCCTGTTTTTACTAGCCGTGTTCGATTGACACACCTTTGGGAAAAATACATGACTTGTTTCCAAGTAAACATTCACACCTCGGTTGGTTGGGTTGCTTAGGTGGGGCTTCTTTTCCCAGGAACTTTTTTGTACTTAGGAATTTTTTTATGGAATTTTACACCTAGAAGTTTCTTACTTAGACATTTTTCTAAATGTAAAACTTTTTCAAAATGTCTGAATGCCATGTGTTCTTCAGTTCCCCGCCTTCGGTACTTCCGAGCTTATAGACTCCTGGCCGAACCTCATCAAGGACTAAATAGGGTCCTTCCCCGTTGGCCCGAAGTACTCTGTGAGATGGTCCTCGGGCTTCAAACTTAGCCTTCCGAATTACAAGGTCTCCCTTCCTAATTCTTTTTTATTTAATGTGCAAGTTCATAGCCATGACCACTCTTTGTTGAAAGGCTTTTCTTCTAAGTTCAGCTACTTCTCTGTGTTTGTCAACTAGGTCAAGCTTAGCTCTCAATCTGATGTCATTGCCTTCTTTTTCGAACACTTTTACCCTGACTGACGGTTGGACCGCCTTAATAAGATTGATGGCTTCTGTGCCGAAGACGAACGAGAAAGGCGTCTCCCCTGTGGCTATTCGGGGCATTGTTCGATAACTCCACAACACACTAGGGAGTTCTCCTGGCCATTTTCCTTTTGCTTCCCTCAATCTATTTTTCAAACCATCTTTTATGGTTCTATTGGACACCTCTACCTGTCCGTTGCTCTGCGGATGAGCTACCGAAGTGAATTGCATTTTTATCCCGAGGTTGGTGATGAATTCTTGGAATCCCTTGTCAATAAACTGGGAACCGTTGTCGGCCATTATTACCCTCAGTATGTCGAACCTGCATAAGATGTTTTTCTAGAGAAATTTCTGTATATCCTTCACCAAAATTGTTGCCAAGGGCTCTACCTCTACCCATTTAGAGAAGTAATCCATTGTGACCACGCAAAACTTCACTCCTTCGGGCGTGGTTGGGAGAGGTCCGATAAGGTCAATACCCAATACTACGAAGGGACAAGGGCAGTTAACCGAGGTTATCATTTCCGAGGGCAGTCTCTGAATGCTGGCATGCCTTTGGCAATTGTCACATTTCTGGATGAACTGCCTTGCGTCCTTTCTTAGGGTGCGCCAGAAGTACCCCTGGTGGAGTAGCACTCCAGCAAGGGCATCAGTTCCTATGTGGGAACCACAGGCCCCCTCGTGGACTTCTTCAAGGACTACCTCAAAGTCCTCTTTGCTGACACACCTTTCCAATGGGCTTGCGTACCCTTGTCGGTATAACTCTTCACCGATTAGTAAATATCGTCCGGAGTGCCTTTGCACTTTCGCCACTTCGTTAGGGTCTTTGGGTAGCTCCGAGGTCACAAGATACTTTTTTATGGGATTTTTCCATCCTCTTTCCGAGGTTGCTATGCTCGTTATTGCTATGCTCAGGTGGCTTAGTACTTCAGTGAACTTTTTTGATTTGGGCAAGGTATCCACTTCAATGTTATCTCGGCGAGGCACATTCTCAATGTGCACTGTGTTGAATTCTTGGACGAGTTTTGATATGAGCTTGCGATACTTGGCCAAAGTTGGGTCTTTCGCGCTATAGTCCCCCGCCATCTGCCGGATTACTAGTTGAGAATCACTATGTGCTTTTACGTTCTTCACACCAATTCATCTGGTGAGGCACAAACCTGCTATGAGGGCTTTATATTCTGCCATATTATTGGTGACATCAAACCCAAATTTGATGGCTTTCGTAGCTTCCATGCCTTCGGCACCGTGAAGAATTACTCCAGCTCCTTGGTGTTTGGAACCGGAGACCCCGTCAACAAACAGAGTCCACTTAGGTTCCTGTTTTGTGAAGTCAGGTGGGCTGTCTTCGGCCACCGGTACTTCGGCAATGAAGTCTGCCAATGCCTGAGCTTTTATTGCCTTTCTCGGCTTATAGATGATATCGTATGCACCGAGCTCAACGCACCACTTTGAAAGCCTTCTCGAGTGATCTACTCTTTTCATTATATCCTGAAGTGCTACGTGACTTCGAACGATGATGGGGTACCCTTGGAAGTAGGGTCGCAACCTCCTGCTTGCTCATGTAATATACTGGCCATTGCTGTGCCAGTTCCTCCTTTACCAGAACCGAGCTTACGGCCTTTTCGCTTATGGCAAGGTAAAGTACGAGGGGTTTTCCTTCTCGTGGCTGTTGGAGGGTTGGCAGTCGAGTTAGGTAAATTTTAAGTTCTTCCCAGGCCTTTTGGCAGTCTTTGTTCCAAGCCCGCGTCTCGGCTCCCAAGTTGCCATTATTTTTTGCTGCTTTAGTGAGGACCTTGAAGAACAGTCGGCAGCGATCCCTATATCTGGAGATAAATCTGCTGAGGGATGTGATTGTCCCTGGGAGCCTTTGCACATCATTAGTCCTTGTGGGAGTTTGGAAGCCCAGCAGCGCCTTGATTTTTTCTGGATTGGCGTCGATGCCCCTTTCTGACACCATGAATCCGAGGAACTTTCCCGCGTTCACCCCGAACACGCACTTCTCGGGGTTGAGAGGGATTCCGAAGGTCCTCAGTTGGTGGAACATTTTTTCCAAGTCCGTGATATGACTACTAGGCTATTTGCTCTTAAATATCATATCATTGACATAGACCTTCATGTTTCTCCCAATTTAGGAGCTAAAGACCCCATTCATCAACCTTTGGTATGTGGCTCCTGCGTTCTTAAGCCCGAAGGGCATTCTAACATAGTAATACGTACCGACTTTGGTAATAAAGGTGGTTTTTTCCTCGTCTTCGGGGTCTATTCTGATTTGATGATACCCGTTGAAGGCGTCAAGGAAACTTAGGAGGCCATACTCGGCCGTCGAATCTACCAACTGATCTATCGGCGGTAGAGGATACTAGTCTTTAGGACAAGCATCGTTCACATTTCAGAAGTCGATGCACATTCGGAGTTTGTCACTCCCTTCCTTTGTGGTGATGACCACGTTACTAAGCCATTCGGGGTATTTGACTTCCCTTATGACTCCTGCCTCCATTAGACATCGAACTTCGATTTTAACAAAATTGTTCCTATGGGTCGAGAGGCTTCGCTTTCTTTGTTGGACAGGTTTTGTCTTTGGGCGCACTTGAAGGTTGTGTTGGATTATGCGAGGGTCTACCCCCAGTATGTTCTTCGACGAGTAGGCAAACAGATCTTTGTTCATTAACAAAAAAGATACAAGTTTTTCACTGTCCCCTTTAGCCAATTTTTTTCCTATTTGGGTACTTCGGCCTGGGACAAGTTTCACATTTTCTGCTTCTATTTTCTCAGGGTCTTCTATTTCTACTCCCTTTGCCTCTCCTGTGAGCACGACCTTTGCTCCCGAACTTAATGCTTGGATCTTTCTTGGGCCTTGTGTTGCTCTCACAAAGACCTTTCTTACTTCCCCTTGGTCGATGAAGATCTTAGCATCTCCATCCTTTGTTACGAAGGTGACAGTGAAGTATTTCACATCTGGGCGGATGTGGAGGTTTCCTTGCGTCTGCCACCCAAGGATGGCATTATATGATGAAGGGACATCTACGACGATGAACCTTGTCATTGTGTAAGCAAAGAGTTCATCCTTGTGTTGTGGCGAAGTTCCCCTTAGCATTAGAAGGTCAATCCATCCAAGGACGGCGAGCTCGAACGGACCTATCCCGAAGGTAGGGGAAGTGACAGGCTTGAGGTCACCTTTTTGGATGCCCAAATTTGGTAGCAGATGAGAGAATAAGACGTCGGCATTAGAACCATCATCGAGTAGTACTCTCTTGATATCCCAATTCCATATCCTTGCCATGATTAGAAGTGGGTCATCATGAGGGAATACTATGGTGGAACCATTTTTCCGAACAAGCTTGTTCGATGGGCTACCGAATTCCATTACTGAGATCTCCCTGGCTTTTCTTTTTCCTTCTGCCGAGGGTAGTCTAGTGGTGATCGTTTGGATTACCCTGATAGGAGGTGGCGGGTTCCTTTTGGGACTTTGGTTCTGGCCCCTGTCCGTATCGTAGTCCTCATCGTCTCATTTCCTTTCCTCTTCCCTTCTCTCCTTCGGGGAAGGCATCCGTAGGTAGAGCCGAAGTTGGCCCTGCTTTATCAAAGACTTAATGTACTTCCTCAGCTAGAAGCAATCTTCAGTATCATGCTCATGATCCCGATGGAACTGGCAAAACATTTTCAAGTTCTTTTTGTTGTCCGACATCATGGCCTTTGGTTGTTGAATTTGAGTTCCCTGCCTTTCCATGGCCATGAGAATGTTCGTCCTTTTGGTGTTTAAGGGAGTAAAAGTCAATGGCTTCTTCCCTCTCTGCTTCTGAGGTCGACCCCCTGATTCGGTTGGGTAGCGATTTTGTTGGCTCGGCCCCTCGATGCGGACGTGGTCGGGCTTTGGACCTCCCATCCTCAGTTGTTCAGGAATCATATGCTGCTCCGCGCTTCAGTAAAACTCACCAAGGGTGTCGGGGGGGTCCTTTGAGAACTCGTAGAACAACTGTGAGTCTCTCTGAAGTCCCCGTATCATGGCAAGGATACATATCTCTGGCCTAAAGTCCGGCATGCTTAGGGCTTCTCAATTGAACCTTTCGACATAGTCACAAATAGTTTCTCCATTCTTCTGTGTTATGTCGAACATTTGAACTGGCATCTTCGCCGTCGGCCTGCTTCCCATGAATTGCTATGTGAAAGTGGTAGACAACTCTTGGAATCCCATCATAGTTACAGGGGCTAGAGAGTTGTGCCACGCCGTTGCTGGTCCAGAGAGGGTGACCTCGAAGCATTTGCACAAGGTGGGGTGATCAGCCCCGTGCAGCACCATGTTGCGCCTGTATTTGGTTAAGTGGGCCTAGAATTCGGCCATCATAGGTTTCCAAACGAGGCACCCGAAAGTCACTCAGCATAGGTGCTTCGACTACTTCTCGAATAAATGGCAATTCATCTCCGGTGAAGGTTTTTGACAACCTCGACCAAATGGGCTTCCGAGCTACCTGTCTCTCCACCCTCTCCAACCTCTTTAGAATTTTCTCCATGAGCAGTGTGGCGCTGGGCTCTTCTTCTTGCTACCTAGAGGCCTTCGGTGATGGAGAGTGACGCCTCCTTTTTAGAGAGTAACTTCAGCGGCGAGGGTATTGCGATTTTTCTTCTAGTGAAGAACTCCTTCGGCATGGAGTCCTGGGCCCTTTGGACCCCGTTCTCCTATAGGTCAAACCCTGGGGGGTATGTTTTCCGTCGAGGACTCATCACGTTGGTCCCCCCTCCCCAAACTCTGGTGAGTTGACTTCGGGCTTCTCTCCCAACGAGGTGCTAGTGAAGGGGGCCTTCGGTCAAGATGTGGCTGTGGCCATCTTTGGTCCAGTTGCTGTGTCATTTCGGCCACCATCGAGTGTTGAAAATCTTGCAGGAAACCCATTGTGATTGTTAGAGGATGCTTATCCTTAGGCAAGGAAGTCCCTGCGGTGGGTTGTTCGATTACCGATTGAGTTTCCAGCGTGGACGGAGACTTCGAAAGTCCCTTGTCCTTAGAACGCCTAGTCTCAACGATGGCTATCTGAGAGTGGTTTCCCACAAATGGCGCCAAATGATGCCCACTAACTTCTTCGTTGTGCAACATAGTTAGCCTTGAGGGGACTTCTGATGGGGAGAACGTCTAAAGGAAATATTTTTGGGGATGGGTTACCTGAAATAATCAAAGAACAAGCATTAAGAGGTCCCCGGGATGTTTTTCCGTGGGGGAGTCTCCGACGCCCAAGTCAGTATTTGGAAATTGAGAGTAATAAGTAGGGAGTGGAGAGTTTTCCCTTAGCCTCCCCTTGCCTGGGTGCTTCTCGAATATTTATAGGGAGGTGCACAGGAGAAGTTCATTTGCCACAGCCTACCCAAATCATGTCACGTGTTCGATCGGATGCGGTCCACACTTTCGGGAGTGGGGGCCTCTAGCCGACCACAAGCCGTCTGGTCATAAGCCTAGGTCATACGAGGGCGGCGTGTCAAAGCATGTCTGAGGGCGGCGTGTCAAAGCGTGTCCGAGGGCAGCGTGCCGAGGACTATACGAGGGCAGCTTGTCAGAGAGTCCTTAATAATTTTTATCGTATTCTGGAGATCCCTTCAATGAAGGAGACCTTATCGAGGAGTAATACCCCTTTGGTACGACTTTGCTCTCCAAGGACTGTGGGGAGAGGCCCCTCGGCCATGTAGAGGACTTTTAGGGGATGCCGCACTCTTCCGAGAGTGGAGAAGCAATCCTCGAGGTCTCTAGATGACTAAACCGAGAATGGTATATCCTGCCATTTTTTAGGGTGGTTGTGCCACCGACCGAGGGTGGCAATGACCCTTTCTTCCCGAGGTGGGTTAGATATAAATCCGGGGATGGTAATAAGTCCGTCAGCCCTAGGGGCTCTTGGTGTGCGATAGCCATTCAGCTATCAATAGGCAATATGACCATCATCAAAACCTGCATCGAAAGACATTAAAACACAAAAACAACAATGCATATGTACAAGATATAACAACCAAATGATGTAGCCATTCACAGCCAACAAACCCATGAAATGTGGCAGTAACAATAACCATAGGTAGTCCATAAAACACATAATAAACGTAACCAAATCACTATGGCAGCCCTCCTTAAGCTAATGCATGGTCTTTGGAGGATTTTAACACTAGTTAGTACTAACTACGGGCTCTAGAAACCTTCACTTCACTACCATCATTGTGCAGTTCACACTAGGGCACAAAACCTTCAATAAGTGCACTCCCCTCACTAAGCTTCGTTCATCAAGCTCATGGCCGTCTTTCAAGCTTAGCCCTAGCTCCATGGTTGCTTGAAAATATAGAAAAAAACCCATGAGAGCAAGAGAACCTTACCAAAGTTGGTAGGCCAAAAATCAAGGCTTGTTCCTTGAAGTATCCAAGCAATAGCTCTAGTTTGCTTCCAATTGCTTCCTTTTGCCTTCAATTTCAATCAATTGCATGTTCGAAGGTGTGGTGGCTATGGAGGATGTGTGGCTGTGTTCTTGGGGTTGAGGAGGCCAAAAATGGGAGAGAGATAACTGAATTCGCCACTTAAATGGCCTTACATGAGCTTAAGGGTACAAAACACACTTAAACAAGCTTAACCTGGCTCTATGTCATTTTCCTTCTCACTAATTATGGTTTCTTCATCTTAAACTCTTTGGTACACATGTTCCAAACATTTTTTACCCATTTATAGGCCATAGCCGCCCCTCCTTAGATGGGAAAACTCCAAATTGCTTCATTTGATGTAAGTCGAAGATATACACATCCCAAGGCCTACATTAGAACACTTAGGTCCTCTATGCCTTTTTGTGTTTTCTTTGTCCTTAGTTGTCTTCCATAAGCAATTTGGTCCTCCAATAGAACTTTTATACCATTCATATCCTTCCCATAAGTCTCCAAAGGTCTTTTGTGAAACTTTTGCAATTGAGTACCCAAATTTCCAAAACCTTACAAACAAGTCCATAGGTTCCTTGAGAAACCAGCAATCCTTAAGGCTTTTCTTGGGGGCCAAGTTACCAACTTGGAACACTTTTAAGGAGATGTTCATTATGTTTTTTACCCCTGACACTTCAATTACTAGGAAGAGAATTACACAATATAATGGTTTTTTACCCTTATGCAATTCTTGTAATGCTCCCATTTTTGTGTGGTGGTAACAAGAAGGGTGAAAGGTTAGTAACACCTAGTGGCCTAGCCTAGTCCTAGACCTAAGGCACTAGTCTAGGACCTTGGTGCACCAAACTTGGCTCTACCAAGTAGACTTGGATTACTCCTATACATAGTATTCAAGGGGAGATTGTCATGTGCTTAGGTAACGGCCTGGCACAGTTAGCAACTGAAGGCTTACTAGAGTGAGTTTGGGGCCAGAACTCGCAAGGCATGGGACGGTGTCCCATAAAAGGACTAGGATGAAGAGGGGTCCCAAGGGACTTGAGTATATGCACATATATTAGGCCTCAGACCATTATGAGTTTATGGTAGATTTGTGACATTTGTTGTCCATTGTCCTCTAGTGACTTGAGTATATCCCCCGAAGACCCCTACTAAGAATCTATGATTCTCACCCCTTAGTTTATATGTGTAGGTTTGGGTGGTTTGACAACAACCCGAGATGGTTGTTGAGCTAGTTGAGCTGGTACAAGTTATACTTGCTAGTTCGTGTCTTCAGGATATTGGTTTGTTATGTACTAACTATGTTGGATGGACCTTGAGCAGCGGTTGATCTAGGAGCACAAGGGAGAGGCAGAGGCTAAAGGCACTTGAGGGCTAAAGTTCAAGTGGTTAGCATAGTTTGGTCGTGTCAGTAGGTTATGCTCGAGTACTTAATTGTGCTACATGCCTCTAGCAACAATGGTTAGTTTTCTATTTTTGTTTGTGATTCATGTACATAGCTGAGTAATCTATATAGGGTTGTTGCTTGTAGAAAATGTGTTTTTGGCTTTGGCTAGTTTTACAATTGTTTTTTAGTGTAGTACCACCACCGTTTTGAATGTTTAATTTATGTTTAAATTTCCACGCTGAAGCTACTCATGCATTATTCAGTGCTAATATCTAGGTTAGAAAGCTTAGGTCACGTGCATTAGTTTTTATCACAAGAAAAGAAACAAATAATTATGAACCAAAACCTGGGAATTTCCCTAAATTCCTAGCAATCCTAGGCAGCAAGTAGCCACAGGTGACCTAGGGCTGCCACATACCAGGTTTGTCTTTTGACCTTTCATCCATGAGTTTTAGTTTTCTTGGAATTCTAGACTTTATGGATGAATGAGTAAGGGATAATATGGTAATGGAATGTCGGCATTATCTTGCAGAGGAGTTGCCAGTTTCAGACTAGTTGCCCAATCATGCAAGGAAGCGGGACCATCGGGACATAAAGATCCCCTATGTGAGGGTTCTGAAGGAACCTTTCTGGACATTCATCGAGGATGTGGACTTATCCTTAGAGGAATTGTCATGCTCAACATAGCCCATACTGTTGGGTTTCGGAAGCCAAACAGCGCAGTGCAATTTAACCGAAACCCTCCAGGATCCAAGTGAAACGGGGTAAACCGGGTGTTCGAAAATTTCATACCTAATTTTCGGTTGAGATATCTCACTCAACTGTAGAGTCGAATCACAAAACCTGAATAGTTGACGTGTTCAGGCTCTCTATGGTATCCACACAAGTCTCTCGGGATCACCACGCTTCCACCACGTCCCGCCAGATGCCTTTCTCTTGCGCTTGCAGTGCTAGCTTGCGTCCTCCAAGGAATTGCAAGAGAAGAGTGCGCTGTCCTTTTGGGAGGCTAGAGCAAGGAGACTGTTGGGTTTCGGGAGCCAAACAGCGCAGCGGAATTTAACCGAAACCCTCCAGGATCCAAGTGAAACGGGGTAAACCGGGTGTTCGAAAATTTCATACCTAATTTTCGGTTGAGATCTCTCACTCAACTGTAGAGTCGAATCACAAAACCTGAACAGTTGATGTGTTCAGGCTCTCTATGGTATCCACACGAGCCTCTCGGGATAACCACGCTTCCACCATGTCCCGGCAGATGCGTTTCTCTTGCGCTCGCAGTGCTAGCTTGCGTCCTCCAAGGAATTGCAAGAGAAGAGTGCGGCTGTCCTTTTGGGAGGCTAGGGCAAGGAGACCTGCGAATTTCTCACTTAAAAGTTGTATTTATAGTGAGACTCAACTTCCAGGCCTAATGCATTTCAAAGCCCTAATCCAATTAGGATTTAATTTCGGGCTTAATAATGGCTCAACTCCTTGGCCCATTATGAATACGAAATTAAAGTGAAACCATAACCCAAATAATTACCCCATGCACTCTAATGATCCAAATAGCTCTATGTGTGCGACCTAATAGGCTCTTGCCATGTTGGCAATGATCATAAATCACATTTATGATCATAAGCAATGAGCGATGTCTAGCAACACATCATTGCTACCCAAGTGACAAGATTGTCGGTGAATCGACTAAACCTTTATGATCATCACCGATATATGCCATTGTCCCTTTGTCCAAGATATCAAGACTAAGCACGAGACATGGAATGTGTCACTCTCGTATAGCCCAATCTTTGGTTTCTTGATTACCGAGTAGACCAACTTAAACTGACGACATTGATATCATATATCAACTCATCGGAGCATGGCCATGCTGATAGCCAAACGCTATCGGCTCTATCTGGCCGAACTCCCTGCCACAATGATGGCCAGAAGAAGCTGGCGCTACCCGAGAAAAGGTGCGATCAAGCACCTCGGGAGATAGCTGAAGAGCTCCGAGCCCGGCACGCCAGGAAACCCCGAGGACACTACTCGCCCCCCAAGGTTGTGAACATATCGCCTTCAGAAAAGCGGCACCAGACATAGCGAGCCGAACATGATATCCCCGAAGGTGGAACTCCCTGAAACTGGGAACCCCCGAACTGAGGGCTTGTTTCCCGAAGAGGCTCTGTCCGAACTAGAGGACGACCTCACCCAGGGACCTCGGGAGTACGGCAGGAGCATTTATGGAAGCATTTAAGGAAGCCTCTGACACGTCCTTTCGCAGACGTCATAAAGTCGCCTGAATAGGCGCTCTGACATACGGACGCCATCAGAATCACATCATGGCCCACCTCAGCATGTGGCTCAGGACAACCTGCTACCAGTTATCTGTCTCCTACGCCCAGAAACTCAGGAAACATCCGACCGAACACGTGTCGTGATCTGAACGGGCTAGGCGCTCCTATAAATACCAGGAATTAATACTTGGCAGGAGGCTGGTTGGTTGGCCAAACACGGCTCCCACTCTCTGAGAAAACTACCAGGCGAGACTCTTCAGCCCTTTGTGCTATTTCCTTTGCCTTTTCTCAGCCATCACTGACTTGGGCGTCGGAGGCTCCCCCCCCGGAAAGACACTCCGGGGGCCTCCTAACCCTTTGTTTCTGAGCTTTCAGGCACTCTCCTTCGGGCTATCTATTCCACTAGGCGTTCTTCCTCCCAGAAGTCTCTCCACCAGTCACCATGACTATAAACGATGAGGCCCCTGGCCATCATTTGGCGCCGTCTGTGGGAACCCGCTCTGAGAACGCCGTCGTTGAGACTCGGCGTTCTAAGGACAAGAGGCTCCCGAAGTCCCCGTCCGCGCCTGAGATACAACCGGCTGCTGAGCAAACACTCCCAGGGACTTCTGCGCCTGAGGAAGACCGCCCTCTGGTAATCACCATGAGCTTCTTGAGGGACTTTCAGCGTTCGGTCGTGTCTGAAATGACCCAGCAGATCGACCGAAGGTGGCAACAGCAAGCAGAAAAGCCCCAAGTCTACACATCGTAGTTCGGGGAGTGGAGACCCTCGCGGAGAATCATCCACAGAAAATATAGCCCTCGGGAAATGGCCTGTGGGACAAACCGGGTCCGAGCGACCGAGAGTCTCACAGCGAAGCAGTTCGTCGACCAAGGCGAGGTCCTTGTCCCCTCAGCGCCGAACTCACCCCCCGAAGAGGCACCGGCGATCTCCATTCCCTGAAGAAGGCCCTAGCGCCACAGTGCTGATGGAGAAGATACTAGCACGGCTGGACAGAGTGGAGAAACAAGTGGCCAGAAAACCCGTTTGGGCCAGACTTTCGGGAACATGCTGCGAAGATGACTAGCCATTTATTCAGGCCGTTGTTGAGGCAGCCATGCCAGGTGACTTCAGAGTACCTCGGTTGGAGATTTATGACGGCCGTACTGATCCACAGGCCCATTTGACGAAGTACAGACACAGCATGATAATACACGGTGCTGACGATGCTACCATGTGCAAGTGCTTCGAAGTCACCCTCACAGGGCCAGCCACGGCGTGGTACAATTCCTTGCCTTCAGGAACCATCACTGAGTTCCAGGAGTTGTCCACAGCCTTTACCCAGCAGTTCATCGGGAGCCGACCTACGGCGAAGATGCCTGTGCAGATGTTCGACATAGAGCAGAGGAATGGAGAAACCATCCGAGACTATGTCGAAAGATTCAATAGGGAAGCTCTGAGCGTCCCAGACTTCAGGCCCGAAATCCGCATTCTTGCCATGACACGAGGCCTTCAGCGAGACTCACAGCTGTTCCACGAGTTCTCAAAGGACCCCCCGGAGACCCTCGGAGAATTTTACCGAAGATCAGAACAGCACATGACCGCCGAAGAACTAAGAATGGCTGGGCCGAAGTCTGATCACCACCGGCCCGAAGAGTCCAGTCAACAAGCTCGGCATCCTACCGAATACGCAGGACGACCTCAGAGGATGCGAGGAAAGAAACCTCAAAGTTTCACACCATTGAGCACTTCACGGACCAACATTCTCATGGTGCTGGAAAGGCAAGGGACGCAGATTCGGCGACCAAGGGCCATGACCGCCGATAATAAGAAGAATGCAAAGAAGTTCTGCCAGTTTCATCGTGCCCACGGTCATGACACCGAAGACTGCTTCCAGCTGAAGAAGTACATAGAGTCGCTGATAAAAAATGGCCAACTTCAGAAATACCTGAGGATGCCATCCCCGAAAGGCAGAAAAATGGAGGAAGAAAGGGCCGAAGATAAGGACTATGACTCCGACAGGCGGAGAAATAGAAGTCCAAAAAAGCGCCCTCCACCTCCAGCAGGGGTTATCTAAACCATCACCAC
>CM077593.1:95714350-95734371 GCA_039654915.1 Aquilaria yunnanensis | reverse complement strand
AGCTAAGGTCCGTCTGGCGGGTGAAGTTCCAGATGCATTTATGCCCCGCATGCCCGGTTTAGGTAAAAGCCGTTATGCCAAAAGGCGAAGAGCAAAGAGACTAGGCGTGTGTTATAAATGTGGGCGATGGAATTGTATTACTAAATGTCGCTCTTTAGGATACATCTCCATAAATCGTGAAGATAAAAGAAAATTCATTAAGAATGGCCTGCGTAAGGAATCTCTGGAAGATATCCGAGAGACTCTTGAAACGCATTCTTGTGGAAAAGTGCAAGGTGAAATTATCAGTTTATGGAGGACTTACCATAAAGAACGAAACCGTTACAGTCTTGGGAATGTGACTTTAAACGATCCTGTTTGTCAGTTTGTAAGAAAACTGAATGGGAAGCAAATCCCCGACTTATAGATGGCATTGAAGCCATTACTGGACATAAATCAGGGGAAGATGAGAGCCACGGTCATGATTCCTGTACATATAAGCTGTCATTTGTCTTTTCTTTTAATATACTTGTTCCTGTAAGCGTAATTAACACGTTATCCTTTCATCGCTATAAATGCGTGTTCTTCTTTCCGGTTAAGTAGCGGATGCAATACTCTTTGACTCTCAGTTTCCTACAATAACTGATTTCTTCATCTCTTCTCTCAAATTCTTCTTTTATCAATGGATTCTACTCTTTCCGCCATGCGAAAATACTTTCCTTCTATCCCAATAAATGTTCTTAAAATGATTTACCAAGCTAGATGTGAAAGGATTAGAGTCTTTATGCACAAAGGCATTCCTGACAATGTGCGGTGGCTAATTGAAGCTAAGGTTCGTTCAGCTGGTGAAGTTCCAGAAGCGTTCTTTCCCCGTATGCCCGGCTTTGGTAAAAGCGCTTATGCCAAAAAGCGAAGAGCAAAGAGGCTTGGTGTCTGTCATAAATGTGGACGATGGAATTGTAATACTAAATGTCGCTTTTTAGGATACATCTCCAGAAATCATGAAGATAAAAGAAAATTCATCAAGAATGGCCTGCGTAAGGAATCTTTGGATGATATCCTATTAACTTTTGAAACACATTCTTGTGAAATAGTGCAATGGGAAATTATGGATTTATGGTGGACTTTCCGTAAAGAACAGGATCGTTACAGTCTTGGAAATCTAACTTTTAATGACCCTGTTTGCCAGTTTGTGAGAAAACTGGATGGGAAGCAAATCCCCGACTTATAGAAGGCATTGAAGCCGTTACTAGACATAAATCAGTGGAAGATGAGAGCCACAGTCATGATTGCTGTACATATAAGCTGTCATTTGTCTTTTCTTTTGACAATAATGTACTTGCTTCTGTAAGTGTAATAAACGCATTATCCCTTTCATCACTATAAATATGTGTTAGTTATGTTCGTTTCCTACAATCACTAATTTCTTTCTTTGCCTCCTTCATCAATGGAGTCTTCTCTTTCCGCCCTACGAAAGTATTTTCCTTCCTTCCCAATAAATGTTCTTAAAAAGATTTATCAAGCTAGATGTGAACGATTCAGAGTATTTATGCACAAAGGCATTCCTGATAATGTGCGGTGGCTAATTGAAGCTAAGGTTCGTTCAGCTGGTGAAGTTCCCGAAGCGTTCTTTCCCCGTATGCCCGGCTTTGGTAAAAGCGCTTATGCCAAAAAAAGAAGAGCAAAGAGGCTAGGCGTTTGTCATAATTGTGGATGGTGGATTTGCGGCAATAAATGTCGTGCTCCAGGAGTGATCACCAGAAATCGTAATGATAGAATAAGATTCATTAAGAATGGCTTGCGTAAGGAATCTCTAGAAGATATTCGAGAGGTTCTTGAAGCGCATTCTTGTGGAATAGTGCAATTTGAGGTTGTTGGATTATGGATAATTTTCCAAAAAGAACGAGATCGTTACAGTCTTGGGAATCTGACCCTAAACGACCCTGTTTGCCAGTTTGTGAGAAAGCTAGATGAGATGCAAATCACCGATTCATAGAAAGCATTGAAGCCATTACTGGACGCAAAGCCAGTGGAAGACGAGGATCAAAGTCACGATTACTGTACGTGCTAGCTGTCGCTTTTGAAATTTTCCTCCCCTTTTGGTAATAATGTATCCACTCCTGACGTGAACCAAAGTCACGATTACTGTACGTACTAGCTGTCGCTTTTGAAATTTTCCTCCCCTTTTGGTAATAATGTATCCACTCCTGACGTGAACCAAAGTCACGATTACTGTACGTACTAGCTGTCGCTTTTGAAATTTTCCTCCCCTTTCAGCGATAATGTATCCACTCCTGACATGAGCCATAGTTACGATTACTGTACGTGCTAGCTGTCGCTTTTGAAATTTTCCTCCCCTTTGGCAATAATGTACCCACTCCTGACACGGACTACTGTATATAGCTGCCACTTTTGAAATTTTCCTTCCCTTCCAACAATCACATACCTACTCCTGACGTAAGCTACAGTAGTGACTACTGTACATGCTAGCAGCTATTTTGAAAATTTTCCTCCTCTTTTAACGATAGTGTACCCATACCTGACCAGAGTCATACTCGTGACTACTGTGTATAGCTGGCAATAATGTATCCACTCTTGAAAATAAAATTATTGCCTTATCTCTTCATCTCTATAAATATATCCTCTTTTCTCACAAGGATAAGGATAGGAATGGAGAAAACCCCAACTCGTAAATCCCGAAGTATTTGTGTATTTTCTGGGGCTTTTCCTGGAAAAGATGAAGAGTATTTAAAGGCAGCCAACCATTTGGGTAGAGTATTAGCTGAGCGAAAAATACATTTAGTTTATGGAGGAGGTAGTGTCGGATTAATGGGAGGTGTAGCATCAGCAGCATCTTTAGGAGGAAGTCAAGTTTTGGGCATCATCCCTGGACCTTTGAAATTTGTTTCTGGGGGCACGATTGGAGAAGAATTAGTGGTTAAAAATTTGCAAGAGCGTGTGTTACAAATGCTTTTAAATGCTGATGCTTTTATCGCTCTACCAGGTGGTTTTGGCACGTTGGGAGAAGTCTTTCAAATTGCTTCCATGGCCCAACTTAATTTGCATAAGAAACCCATTGGGCTTTTAAATGTTAACAATTTCTTTACAGGTCTGATAGCTTTTATGGATTATGCTATGCAGAAGAATTTCATATCAAGAGTGGCACGGCGAATCATAATATCCGCAACAACTGCTGAAGAATTGCTAGATAAAATACAAGCTTTTGTTCCTGAACCAGATCCAGCAATGATTCAGATAGACTGGACACGACAGTCTTTTCCGACCAGTTCACTCCCATAATGGTCCTCTACTCACCCTGTTGAAGTATTGTGGAAGAAAGAAGCGATCTGATCCGTTTTTCTTGTCCTTTAGTTTTATTATCAGCATTTTCTTTCGCGTTTCAGTTTTTCTTTTCAAGGAATTTCTTTTCTTATAAGATAGTTTCGTCCATGCTGATATTAAAACCATGGGACAATGCCTTTAGGTTGGAATGGCTGAGTAAAGAGTAATTTTTATTACTCTTGAGACGCATCCTATTAGGTCTACTAGGCATAACATTTTGGGGTAGTTAAGCTTTAACCTTATTTGGATGACATATCTCACAAGGGAATCTATATTTACTGAAGAAAATATTAGATGAACCTTGGATATTGATTCCAAACATCCGTTCCCTTTACATAATTTGTCAGTGTTATTGTCATCATCAAGATTCACTCATCTTATCGAAGTTTAAATTTTTGCACTCACCTATTATGAAAATTCACACTTTCGAAGAAAATTATTCCAATTTCAATTACTTTCATATAAATTTCGCTCGAGGTCCTAAGGAAAGCTCCTTAGCCTCGAAATCAATCAATCAATCCGAGGTTTTAAGGATCGAACCTTTGCCTCGACATCAATCAATCAATTCGAGGCTTTAAGGATGGAACCTTTACCTCGACATCAATCAATCAATCCGAGGTTTTAAGGATGGAACCTTTGCCTCGAGATCAATCAATCAATCCGGGGTTTTAAGGATGGAACCTTTGCCTCGAGATCAATTATCAATCCGAGGTTTTAAGGATGGAACCTTTGCCTCGACATCAATCAATCAATCCGAGGTTTTAAGGATGGAACCTTTGCCTCAACATCAATTAATCAATCTGAGGTTTTAAGGATGAAACCTTTGCCTCAAAATCAATTTTCATCATCGGGGTTTTAAGGATGGAACCTTTGCCTCGAAATCAATCAATCAATCCGAGGTTTTAAGGATGGAACCTTTGCCTCGAGATCAATCAAAACAATCAATTTTCCTTCAAACGATAGGAGAGTTCCTATCGTCGAGGTTCTAAGGTAGGACCCTTAACCTCAAAATCATCAATTTTCCTCCCAACGATAGGAGAGTTCCTATCATCGAGGTTCTAAGGTAGGACCCTTAACCTCAAAATCATCAATTTTCCTTCAAACGATAGAACCTTTCCTATCGTTAGAGGTTCTAAGGACCTTTCCTTAAACCTCAAACAAACAATCAATCATTCAGTCCATCTTACAACGATAGAACCTTTCCTATCGTTAGAGGTTCCAAGGACCTTTCCTTAAACCTCAAACAAACAATCAATCATTCAGTCCATCTTACAACGATAGAACCTTTCCTATCGTTAGAGGTTCTAAGGACCTTTCCTTAAACCTCAAACAAACAATCAATCATTCAGTCCATCTTACAACGATAGAACCTTTCCTATCGTTAGAGGTTCTAAGGACCTTTCCTTAAACCTCAAACAAACAATCAATCATTCAGTCCATCTTACAACGATAGAACCTCCTATCGTTAGAGGTTCTAAGGACCTTTCCTTAACCTCAAACAAACAATCAATCATTCAGTCCATCTTACAACGATAGAACCTTTCCTATCGTTAGAGGTTCTAAGGGAACCTTTCCTTAACCTCAAACAAACAATCAATCATTCAGTCCATCTTACAACGATAGAACCTTTCCTATCGTTAGAGGTTCTAAGGACCTTTCCTTAAACCTCAAACAAACAATCAATCATTCAGTCCATCTTACAACGATAGAACCTTTCCTATCGTTAGAGGTTCTAAGGACCTTTCCTTAAACCTCAAACAAACAATCAATCATTCAGTCCATCTTACAACGATAGAACCTTTCCTATCGTTAGAGGTTCTAAGGACCTTTCCTTAAACCTCAAACAAACAATCAATCATTCAGTCCATCTTACAACGATAGAACCTTTCCTATCGTTAGAGGTTCTAAGGACCTTTCCTTAAACCTCAAACAAACAATCAATCATTCAGTCCATCTTACAACGATAGAACCTTTCCTATCGTTAGAGGTTCTAAGGACCTTTCCTTAAACCTCAAACAAACAATCAATCATTCAGTCCATCTTACAACGATAGAACCTTTCCTATCGTTAGAGGTTCTAAGGACCTTTCCTTAAACCTCAAACAAACAATCAATCATTCAGTCCATCTTACAACGATAGAACCTTTCCTATCGTTAGAGGTTCTAAGGACCTTTCCTTAAACCTCAAACAAACAATCAATCATTCAGTCCATCTTACAACGATAGAACCTTTCCTATCGTTAGAGGTTCTAAGGACCTTTCCTTAAACCTCAAACAAACAATCAATCATTCAGTCCATCTTACAACGATAGAACCTTTCCTATCGTTAGAGGTTCTAAGGACCTTTCCTTAAACCTCAAACAAACAATCAATCATTCAGTCCATCTTACAACGATAGAACCTTTCCTATCGTTAGAGGTTCTAAGGACCTTTCCTTAAACCTCAAACAAACAATCAATCATTCAGTCCATCTTACAACGATAGAACCTTTCCTATCGTTAGAGGTTCTAAGGGACCTTTCCTTAAACCTCAAACAAACAATCAATCATTCAGTCCATCTTACAACGATAGAACCTTTCCTATCGTTAGAGGTTCTAAGGACCTTTCCTTAAACCTCAAACAAACAATCAATCATTCAGTCCATCTTACAACGATAGAACCTTTCCTATCGTTAGAGGTTCTAAGGACCTTTCCTTAAACCTCAAACAAACAATCAATCATTCAGTCCATCTTACAACGATAGAACCTTTCCTATCGTTAGAGGTTCTAAGGACCTTTCCTTAAACCTCAAACAAACAATCAATCATTCAGTCCATCTTACAACGATAGAACCTTTCCTATCGTTAGAGGTTCTAAGGACCTTTCCTTAAACCTCAAACAAACAATCAATCATTCAGTCCATCTTACAACGATAGAACCTTTCCTATCGTTATAGGTTCTAAGGACCTTTCCTTAAACCTCAAACAAACAATCAATCATTCAGTCCATCTTACAACGATAGAACATTTCCTATCGTTAGGGGTTCTAAGGACCTTTCCTTAAACCTTAAACAAACAGTCAATCATTCAGTCCATCTTACAACGATAGAACCTTTCCTATCGTTAGAGGTTCTAAGGACCTTTCCTTAAACCTCAAACAAACAATCAATCATCCAGTCCATCTTACAACGATAGAACCTTTCCTATCGTTAGAGGTTCTAAGGACCTTTCCTTAAACCTCAAACAAACAATCAATCATCCAGTCCATCTTACAACGATAGAACCTTTCCTATCGTTAGAGGTTCTAAGGACCTTTCCTTAACCTCAAACAAACAATCAATCATTCAGTCCATCTTACAACGATAGAACCTTTCCTATCGTTAGAGGTTCTAAGGACCTTTCCTTAAACCTCAGACAAACAATCAATCATTCAGTCCATCTTACAACGATAGAACCTTTCCTATCGTTAGAGGTTCTAAGGACCTTTCCTTAACCTCAGACAAACAATCAATCATTCAGTCCATCTTACAACGATAGAACCTTTCCTATCGTTAGAGGTTCTAAGGACCTTTCCTTAAACCTCAAACAAACAATCAATCATTCAGTCCATCTTACAACGATAGAACATTTCCTATCGTTAGAGGTTCTAAGGACCTTTCCTTAAACCTCAAACAAACAATCAATCATTCAGTCCATCTTACAACGATAGAACCTTTCCTATCGTTAGGGGTTCTAAGGACCTTTCCTTAAACCTCAAACAAACAGTCAGTCATTCAGTCCATCTTACAACAATAGAACCTTTCCTATCGTTAGGGGTTCTAAGGACCTTTCCTTGAACCTCAAACAAACAGTCAGTCATTCAGTCCATCTTACAACGATAGAACCTTTCCTATCGTTAGAGGTTCTAAGGACCTTTCCTTAAACCTCAAACAAACAATCAATCATTCAGTCCATCTCACAACGATAGAACCTTTCCTATCGTTAGAGGTTTTAAGGACCTTTCCTTAAACCTCAGAGTTTAGGCGGCGAGAAGGTTTTCAATGCCTAGCTAAGCTGGACGAAATTTGGTAACTAACTTTGCATACATCATGTCCCATGAAGCATGCAAAGGGGGGCAGCTGTTGACACCCAATTTCGTCCGGCCATTAAAATAATTTTAAAAAAATTTAAATAAAAAAAATTAAATAAAAAATGTATTATTATTATTGTTATTATTATTACTAATTTTTTTTTAATTAGTTTAAAATATATTTTTGTTTTGTTTTGTGAAGATTTGATATATTTGTGTATATGTGTATGTTTGAAAGAAAAAAAAGAAAAACTCCATAAAAATGACAAAATTTAAAAGTTTGAGGTAAAAATGACAAAATTAAGAAGTTTCAGGCAAAATTGACAAATTCTGAAAGTTTCAGGAGCATTTGGCAGTTTGTCACATAAAATTTTGAGCCTGCCGACGTTTTTGTCTCAAATTGACAGAAAACGACAAAATTGTCAAAATCAGAAGCTTCAGGAACTTATCCAGAGGCTGAGAGACGTAAAGGACTAAAACTGTCATTTTACCAATTTGAGAGATAAGTTTGAAATTTTTTATTAATTTATCCATCAACAGTTCAGCTAAACTTCCTCTATAAATAGCCCCCCAAATTTTGTGCTGAACACAGAAAAAAATAGCAAAAAAACTTAGAGCTCCGTTTTAAAAAAAGATAAAATTACATCCCTTAGACCCAGCCCTCTTCCCTTCTTCCCCAGAAAGCCAAAACTTTTTTTTCTTTTCTCTGTTCCGTCTCTCTCTCTCTCTCTCTCTCTCGCCGTGCCCACCACCGCCGTCCGCCGGCCACCACGCCTCCGCCCAGCCGTCCTGCCGCCGTCGTCCGGCCGTCCCGCCGCCGTCGCCGTCGTACCCAGCCTGACGTCCGCCGCCGCGCCGTTCCCCTTTTCTTCTTCTCTCCCTGCGCCGGCTGCTGCCCGCCGCTCCTCCACCGCCCTCCGCTTCGCGCCGTTGCCCCTCCGCCCGTGCTCGCCGTCGCCCTGCGCTTCCGCCCCCACGCCCTTGCGCCCCGTGCCCTCGCCGCCGCTCGCCTGGCTGCCCCTCCCTCCCCCCACGCCGTCCGTGTCGCGCCTCTTTCCTGGGATTCAAAAACAAAAACTAAAGGGTATAACTCTTGTTTTGTCTTCTATCTTTTCAATTTCTTTCACTTTGGTCACTAACCTTTTATTTTGTTCGTGCAGAATTAATTCCTAACTATTTTAATTTTTATTTGTTTATTATTGTTATTATTACTAACCTTTTTTTTTTTTTTTTGTTATTAGCAACTAACAACTAACTTGCTAATTTTTACTAACCTTTATTATTATTGTTGTTAATAATTAATTAAATTGTCTAACTTTTATTTTTGTTGTAATTAATTAACTTAATTAAACTTGTCTAACTTTTATTTTTGTTGTAATTAATTAACTTAATTAAACTTGGCTAACTTTTATTTTTGTTGTAATTAATTAACTTAATTAAACTTGGCTAACTTTTATTTTTGTTGTAATTAATTAACTTAATTAAACTTGGCTAACTTTTATTTATTGTTGTTAATTAATTAACTTAATTAAACTTGGTTAATTTTTATTTATTGTTGTTAATTAATTAACTTAATTAAACTTGGCTAACTTTTATTATTATTGTTGTTAATAATTAATTAAATTGTCTAACTTTTATTTTTGTTGTAATTAATTAACTTAATTAAACTTGGCTAACTTTTATTTTTGTTGTAATTAATTAACTTAATTAAACTTGGCTAACTTTTATTTATTGTTGTTAATTAATTAACTTAATTAAACTTGGCTAATTTTTATTTATTGTTGTTAATTAATTAACTTAATTAAACTTGGCTAATTTTTATTTATTGTTGTTAATTAATTAACTTAATTAAACTTGGCTAACTTTTATTTATTGTTGTTAATTAATTAACTTAATTAAACTTGGTTAATTTTTATTTATTGTTGTTAATTAATTAACTTAATTAAACTTGGCTAACTTTTATTATTGTTGTTAATTAATTAAATTAATTAAATTGTCTAACTTTTATTTTTGTTGTAATTAATTAACTTAATTAACTTGACTAACTTTTTATTATTGTTGTTAACAATTAATTTAATTAAACTTGGCTAATTTTTATTATTGTTGTTAATTAATTTAATCTAACTTTTACTAACCTTTTTATTGTTATTAACTAACTAATCCAACTAATCTAACTATATTAATTGTGCTAACTTTTATTATTATTGTGTTATTAAAGTGGATGGCCAAAAAGCCCCACTTTATTAATTGAATTTTTTTTTATGATTAAAAGATAAAAAAAGGAATTTTATGTGAATAATTTTCTAAAGGCTAATAAAAATTACTTTTTTTATTTTGAAACAAAGTTTTTATTCCTTTTAATAAACAAACATAATGAAATAATTCAAAAATAAAATAAATAAATAAATAAACATAAAACCATTCTTTTAATACATCTTTAAAATTAATAATTAATGAAATAAAAAAATTTAATTAAAACTCCATGACCAAATGATCCGCCAGGATCCATGGCTCGGAAATATTTTTAAAATAAAATATATAAATAAATTTTTTTCTTTATAAAAAATAAAAAAAAAAAACTTTAGACTAATATATTAATTATCTATTAATATATAATTTTTTTTAGTTTTCTTTATTAAAAAGAATAAAAAGCGTAAAATTTTTGAGTTAATATTTTTCAATAATATTTTATTTATTTCTTTTAAAAATATAATTTTTTTTAGTTTTCTTTATTAATAAAAAGAATGAAAAGAATAAAAATTTTGGGTTAATATTTTATTCAGTAATATTTTACTTATTAAAAGATATAACTTTTTGTTTCCTTTATAAAAATCTTAATCAAATAATTTCAAAATAATACAAAATAAAACAAAAATAATTGAATTTTCTCTTAAATATTTTTGACTTATTGATTAGATATATTTTCAGAAATATAAATTAAAATTAAAAAAAAATCTTTCATCAAACAAAGAAGAATATAAAAATAAAAATATCAAGACTTTTGTTTTAAAATACATATAAGTTTTCGGTTAAATAATCTTTTATTCCAAAAATAAATTAAATAAATATCAAAACTTTTCTTCTTTTGTTTAAAATTTTTGATTCTCTTAATAAAAAAAAAATAATAAAAAAAAAAATAATAAAAAATAAAAATAAAAATAAAAATTTTTTTAGTTCATGGTATATTGGCTGGAAACTGTCTCGTGCCCGCTTTTGAGCTGCTTCACCTGGTGAAGAGGGTCTGGCTGAGTAACAACGCCCCGTACCATGATCAAAATTTTTATTTTTAAACTCTTTAATTCTTTTAAATTAACTTCTTATTAAATAAAAATTAATTATAATTTTTTTTAATTCTTTTATAAATTGAGTAATCCTTTAAAATAATAAATATCTTTCATTAAACAAGAAAAACAAAAAAAGTAAACAAGAAAAAAAAGAAAGATAAGAAAAATAAAAGAAAGATAAGAAACAAAAATAAAAGAAAGATAAGAAAGAAAAGAAAGATAAAAAAAAATATAAAAGAAAAGATAAGATAAGAAAAGAAAGAAAGAAAAGACAAGAAAAATAAAAGAAAGATAAGAAAGAAAAATAAAAGAAAGATAAGATAAAGAAAAAAAAGGAAATATAAGAAAAAGAAAAGAAAGATAAAAGAAAGAAAAAGAAAAAGAAAAGAAAGAAAGAAAAGAATAAAAAAGAAAGAAACGAAAAGAAATTAAAAGAAATTAAAAAAAAAAGAAGTAAAAATAAGTAAAAAAAAAGAAGAAAAAGAAAGAAAGTAAAAAAAGAAGTAAAAAATATAAAGATAAATTTTTTAGTTAGTATTAAAAATCATTCATAAACAAAAAGAATTACCATTTAAAAATTAATTTCATAATAATAAGAATTAAATAATTACGATAAATCAATTTCCATATCCGGATGATCCGGTAGGATCTACGGTTTGGAAAATATCAAACTTTTTAAAATAAACAAATTAAATAAACAGATAAAAATCCATATTTTTACAATATGGATAAAATTGTTTAAAATTTCACCAAATTCCGTGTCCAAATGACTCGACAGAGTCCATGGTTCGGAATCAAAATCTTCCGTGTCCAAATGACTCGGCAGAGTCCATGGTTCGGAAGTATAAAATTCTATACAAATTAATTTCCAAAAATCCACATTCAACTAATTCAGTTAAAATTTCTAGTTTGAAAATTAACTGAATTTTTTAAAGCAAAGTAAAACAAAATTAAAATCAACTAAGGTGCCAATTTTGGGCGCTATAACAATATTGTTTTAGCGTAACCGTACTCCCGATCCCCGAACTCTCGCAGACCATATTTTAAGGTATCCAATCGACCTGAACGAAAACCGATTGGTGGCGACTCCAGAAAACCCGACGTTGCCACAGGTACATTATCACTTTGAAATTACAAAACTTGCAACTTTTAACAGTCAGTGGTTAATTTGAGCCTATGTTGAAACATTAGTGGGAGATTGGGCAAAAAAAAAAAAAAACAACTATAGTGACAGATATGAGCCCACGCCTAAACATTAATGGTAAATTTGAGACTTTTGCCCCAGTTTTATGTTCCAATTATTTCGTAAAATCTTTTGTCATTATTGATTTGCAAGATGTTTCGTTTGACTCATTTTGGATTAGAACAAAACATCTTTTGTCAAAAAACAAAAAGTATAGTACTTCTTCCCACTCTTCATCTAGGCTCCTATGAAAATGTCAATGATTAAGTTGTCACTTTTAAATTTAATGACTCAGTTTAAAAATTTATTAAATTTATGAAATCATTTTGTGACTTTTTGGGAAATATAGGAAATAAAATAATGGTTCTTTTAAATGTACAAAGGGCTATATTGTACTTTCTTCATTTCATAAAGAATGAAATGCTTTTCTTAGACACAGAGATTAATATGTATGTAATTTATGATACCGTTTTCAATTTTTCCCCTAAAATTAAAATAAAAATATTTTTGTGTTTTATGTATTGAGAATTTAAATGATAATTAAAAATATATATATATCATTTTTTGAGTTTTGTGTAGTGAATGTTTAATGAAAATTAAAAATAAGATTCTTTATTGAGTTTTGTATTACGAGAGTTTAAATTAAGGTAGTAAAGTAAATTAAATGTAAAAAAATTTTAGAAAAAAGAAGGAAATGTTTTAATCCTTAGTATCATCCGAAAAGGAATACACTTTATCCTTTTTGAGATAGATAAAGTAATTTCAATGTGAACGTTGAAATAAGAATAATATGATAAATTAATGATTAAAAAACTTGATAAATATGAAAATGTTGCAACGATTTTAAAATTAATTAAAATAGTATATATGTTGGTATTTGCTTTTAATATTTAACATTAATTTAAAAAACGCAAGTAAAAATGAAAATAACATTTTTTTTCATAAACGATAAGCTAACTTGGCCTAAATTGTTTGAATTAATTGAAGCATAATTTAAATTTCACAATTTAGCTCGTAAATTAGTTATTATATTCATAAAATATGTTTTAATTATATAGGACATAAAGTATGTTATTTATTACTACATTTTTTTATTTTGATAATAATAACTCATGTTGATATTTTGGTGAAAAATAATTGAAGGTAAATAATGATTTTAATAAAGACTAATGTGTATTTGTTTGTTTTGATAGTTTTAAAAATATGTGTATTTATTTGTATTGATAGATTTAAAAATATAGGTTGAAGAGTATAAATATATTATCTGTGAAATAATTTTCTTTTTAAGTTATTAAGGGATTTGTTTTTATCAAGTTCAAACCAAAAGATAAATTAAAAAAAAAGGATAAAATCTGAAATGAGAAATATTGGTGAAAAACAAAAGCTCGAGATGATGATGAAGGAGAAGGTAATTTCTGTAATAATGTGGCATGAGTTTGCCTTTATGCAAATAAGAAAAAAAGTATATTATTATTATTATTATTATTATTATTATTATTATTATTATTATTATTATTATTATTATTATTATTATTATTATTATTGTGATATTTACTTCAATTAATGGCCTTATGTGTCTCACTTTACAAAGTTTAAGGGTTGAGTAGTTCCAACTTATTGTTTGAGGGGTTCTGTGTCTAAGTGTCATAGGTCCATTAAGTTCTTATACACAAAGAGCACCCGTGATGGCATCAAGCACAACTTGACCAACCTTTCCCACACAAACACACAACAACAGCCAATACATGTTGAAAAACTAAAGCAACACAAGCAATATTATAGGGCAGTGCCCCAACCCACAATTTGTTACTCTTAAAATGAAGGAATAATACTATGTCTATTGTGTGTGTGTCTAGCCAACCCAACTAAGGCCACCTTAACACACAAAATGCTAACAAAATGTTTTGGTGGTTACACCCCAACCACCTAGAGATATGCATAATTGTTCAAGAGACCAAGGCCATCTATCAAGCCTCATTCAGTGCCCCATAACTACCCATGATCTTGTTAACTATCTCTAGCACACACCAAGCATGCGAGCTAAGCCTACCTTATTTAAACAAGTATAATTGCCAGCGTATGTGGGTCATATGCACGTCCAGCGTGCTCTAGCTCGTTCTTAATCCTAACAACACCTACACGGGTAAGCCTATTAGCTCTAGCACCAATCCCAACATGTTCTTTGTTCGAATGCTACTCGAACACACCCTCAGGCAGCAAGGAATGCCCTGCTCAAGTGCACACATCATGTAAATCATGTATGGGCTGATAAACCACCCCTACCAAAAGGAATTTGTCAACCTTAACGAAGCCAAGTACTCCTTGACTTGATCCTCAAACTGCCACAAGCTCGTTTCCTTCTCCTAAGTAGCTTCGGGCTTAGGCATCCCTTTCCACTTCACTAAGTAGAAAGTCCTCTAATTGTTCTTACTTTGCCCCTCAACCAACATGTCTAGAATTTTGTCCACTTCATGCTCAAACTGATCTTGTACATTAAGAGGAGCACGCATCCTCTACTGTCTTGAAGTCTCACTAAAGTCAGCATGATAAGGCCTTGAGAAGCTAACATAGAAAGTAGGGTGCAGGTGCAATCTCTCTGGTAGCCTTAACCTGTAGGCAATGCTCCCTACCTGTTTCACCACATTAAACGGTCCATCTTAGCATGTAATCAACCTTCAATCCGTTTTCTTGTTGCTAATTCATTTTCACATCTAAAGGGTTTGCCTTTATCCGCATACTTTTTCATGCATTGCTGGGCTTTCTCAAGGCTATCTCTAGCCTTATCCAATATTTTTTGCCTTTGCTAGGCAAATTTGTAAGTAACCGGACATTTGCACCCAGCCTTTTTCTTGGCCACTTCATTGGGAATCAATGGTTGAACACCCATACCAATTTAGAAGGACTATTCCTAGTGGAGGAAGAGTGCTTTAAATTGTAACTGAACTGGGCCATATTGAGCAATTCTAACCAATTTTGTTAACTAGCCAACACAAAATGCCTCGACTACTCCTCAAGCAACCCATTTACCTTCTCCATCTGCCTATCCATCTATGGGTGGTTTATAATGGAGAACTTTAACTTGGAACCCAACAAGTTGAAAAGTGAAGTTCAAAACAATCCAGTAAACCAAGCATCTCCGTCACTCACTATGTTCAATGGCAACCTAAAATGCTTTACAACATGTTTGTGGAATAGCCCCACCGCAAACTCAGTCGTGCATGACTCAAGAGTTTATACGAAGACATCACACATAGAAAACTGATCCATCATGACCAACACAAACCGCATGTCATCAACCTTAGGAAACCCACCAATGAAGTCCATAGAAACCAAAGCCCATCATCTAACATCTGTGGCCAAAAGTAGTCTCGTTCTAATAATGCCAACATGCGCTCATGTTTAGGGTGCCCTCACCTACTATCATGAGTTTCCTTCAAGAGCAATTGCTCTACATTGCCCTTACAAGGGACATATAATCAGTTCCCCTTTGTATTCATCAAGTCATCCTCAACCTAATACCAACGCACTACCATCAGCCACTTATTGCACTATATTCTCCTAAATTCAATTTGGACTTACACCAACACTACCACAAGCTCCACGGCCTTTCGACTCAATGCATCAGCCACCTTATTCTGTGCCCTAGCACGATGCTTCTACACAAAATCATACTATGCCAAGAATTCTTGCCATCGAGTTTGAATAACAGACAACTTCTTCTGAACAGTGAAGAATGTGTTGGCAACATTGTCTGTCATCACCAAAAAGCCATACCAAGCAAGTATACTTGCTACACTTACAAGCAATGCACCATAGAAAGCATTTCCTTCTTATGTGTTGAATATCGCAACTCAGCACCACCACATTTCTTACTTTCAATCCTGTACCAACACTCCCCCATTAGCCTTGTCTGACACATCTATGTGTACCTCAAAAGGTTTATCAAACTCAGGCAACTTAAGCATCAGCTCCGATGGCACAACATACTTCAAAGCCTCAAATGTGAACTCACAAGCATCCGCCCATTCCCATACTTGAGCTTTCTTGAGTAGATCAATAAAAAGGGCCACCATCCTCAAATAGCTTGAGATAAAGCGTCTATAGTAGCTGGCTACAGAGATGGCAAAATCGGACCCAACCCGATGACCTGGCCCAACCCACCCGAACCCAAGCTCGACCTGACCCGATTTGACTAAAAAAGTCAACGACCTAAACCCCGACTATGCCCAACCCGAACCCGATTAAAGGGAAACCCAAGAAAACCCGAACCCAAATGACCCAAACCCGAAATACCCGAACCCGAAATGACCCGAGACTGAATTGACCCGAACCCGAAATGACCCAAACCCGAGACTGACCTGACCTGAACCCGAGATGACCCGATAACTAAACCCGACAATACTCGATTTTAAGCCTCACCCTAAACCTTAACTTTCATTTTTCATTATTTTTCATATTAACTCAGTACTAAATATGGAGGTTTCCATGTTTAGTAACTTCTGTTTTTTGAGACTTTCATATTCAGTATGTCTTATATTTAGGAATGGTGACTTCCGTTATTAGTAACTTCCATTTTTTAGTACTTCCATATTTAATAAATCTCATATTTGGAAATGAGACTTTCATATTTAGTAGTTTCATTTCTTTTTTTAAGATATTTATGTTTAATAATTTTCATATTTTGAGAAAGGATTTCCACATTTAGTAACTTCTATTTTTTTAGGACTTCTATATATTGTAAGTATCTTATTTGGGGAAGAAACATCCATATTTAGTGAATCCCATATTTGGATTTTTCCAACAAAAGTAATTTTTATATTTAGTAAGTTTAATGATCTTAATAGGTAATTATTAAAATTACAACATTCATCCTTATACTTTTAAGTATAGTGCAATAAGGTACATAAATTTTAAAAAAAATTATTTTAGTCACCCATAATAATTACAACATCGATCCTAAAATTTTTAAAATCTTTGCCATTTCACCCAAATTTTTTTAAATTTTACAATTTAGTCACTGATAATGAACTTAATTTTCATTTCATTGTAATTTCAAGGAAAATTCATTGAAACATAAGCATAACAAAATTGTCATTGTGTATGTCTGAGTGATAGCTCAGTGAAGATCTGAATAATCTGTACAATGATAGTTAAAGGGTATGGGTTTACAAAAACAATCAAATATTATTAATAATATTAAATTACTTAAATATGTACTAAACTATAATGAAGAAGATTTTTATAAATATTTTAATTAAATATACTAAAAAATGAAAATTAATTTAAATTAAATCACATAAAAATCAAATTATTTTATTTAAATTTTTTTAAAAAATTGAATAGATTCAATCGTTTTGACTTCACACTAATAACCCATGTGAACATAAAGGTTGACCCGAATTTGACCCGAAATTTGGCTTGAAGTTACCCGAGACTACAATTGACCCGACTTGAAGTGAACCCGAACCCAAATAAACCTGGCCCAACCCAACCCGAATCCGAAATCAACTCAACCTGAAATCAACCCGAACCCAAATGACCTGACCTGAACCCGACCTAGACCCGAATTCATGCTAACCCGATTAGACCCGAACCTGAATGACCTGACCCAAACCTGACGTGACCCACCTAATTGCCATCCCTAGCTGGCTAAGCCTAAGAATAAATGAAGGTTTGTCATCTTTAAAGATCTTTCCTAATGCACAATCGCGTTCACCTTATGCTAATCTATATGCACCCAATCTTTGCTGATCTAATGACCAAGGAACATTGCTTTTAATATGCAAAATTCATATTTTTCCTTTTTAACTTACAAACAGTGTTTTCTAAGCCGATAGAACACTTATCTCAAATGTGTAACATGTTCAACCAGTGAGTTACTATAGACAACAATGTCATCAAGATATATCACCATAAAATCATCAAGGAATTTATATAGCACATCATTCATCAAATTCCAAAAATGAAGTAGGGGCATTTGTCAAAGAAAAAGTCATGAACAAGAACTCAAATAAGCTATACCTCATCATGCAGCTGGCCTTTTACTTATCACCCTCCGTTATCCTTACTTGCCAATAACTAGACCTAAAATCTAGTTTCCTGAAGTAAAATGCCTTAGCCAACCGATCAAACAAGTTTACCACCAATGGAATTGGATACTTATTCTTTATGGTGACCTTGTTTAAAGCTGGAAATTCAACACACATCCTCAATAAGCCATATTGTATCTGTTAGTGTTGTGCCCAAAAGCCAATCATGAGATGATTGTATTTTTACACATTGAGTCCTGATATTTTATTAAGGCAGTAACCCAACAATTACGTTTGTTGTTTTGTTTTCTGCGTAACATAATAAACATAATTGTAACCCTAGAATAATGTTATTCTCAAATGTCCCTAGTCTAGTATTATTGTGGAGCGGGTTACAATAATACATAACGACTAGCATATGTGGAGACTAATATGAGATATGTAGTATATATATGGGTACAAGTTAGAGAACTTATTACTGAACCGATCCACCATGAGAACGCTACATGGATTGTTCTATGAGTGTCATAAATTATTCTCATAGTGATCATGGTATATGTAATCCTTTGACTTAAGGTTATCAAGGTTCCTTACATGTAAGTCACATACTTTGATACTTCCATTTGTTGCTCATAACTAAGTGAACTTGAAGGAGGTCATTGGATATGTCACATATCATGCGGAGGGATTTGTATGATTAAGATGGGATTTGTCCCTCCTATGTAACAAGAGTGATATCTTCAAGCCCCTTGATAGAGTGAGACTTAGAAAATGCATGGTCATGCTCGAATGAGTTGATATACGATATCAATGTCACCAATTTAAGTTAGTCTACTCGGTAATCAAGAAACCAAAGATTGGGCTATACAAGAGTGACATATTTCATGTCTCGTGCCTAGTCTTGATATCTTGGATAAAGGGACAATGACATATATGAGTAATGATCATAAAGGTTTAGTTGAATCATCGACAATCTTGTCACCTGGGTAGCAATGATGTATTGCTAGACACCGCTCATTGCTTATGATTATAAATGTGATTTATGATAATTGCCAACATGGTAAGAGCCTATTGGGGCGCACACATAGAGCTATTTGGATTATTAGAGTGCATGGGCTAAATATTTGAGTTATGGTTTCATAATAATTTTGTGTTAATAGTGAGCCCAAAAGTTGAGCCATTATTAAGCCCGAAATTAAAGCCTAATTAGATTAGGGCTTTGAAATCCATTAGGCCTAGAAGTTAAGTCTCACTATAAATACAACTTTTAGTGAGAAATTTGTAGCTTTTTGCCTTAGCTTCCCAAAGAGGACAGCTGCACTCTTTTCTTGCAATTCCATGGATGACGCAAGCTAGCACTGCGAGTGCAAGAGAAACGCATCTGCCGGGACATGGTGGAAGCGTGGTGATTCCAAGAAGTTTGTGTAAATATCATAGAGAGCTTGAACATGTCAACTATTCAGGTTTTTGTGATTTGACTCTATAGTTGGGCGAAATATCTCAACCGAATTAGGTATGCAACTTTTCAAATACCCGGTTTACCCCATTTTGTTTAGATCCTAAAAGGTTTCGGTTAAATTTCACTGCGCTTGTTTGGCTCTCGAAACCTTACAATATCTTCTAGAACAACACAATTGCCTCATATAGTGCTTTAAAGGGTTGAATCAAACCTGCATCTGACAATTTCATAAGCTGCCTCCTTAATTCTGTGAGTTCTAAAGAGGACATCTGATATGACACTTGAGCAAGGGGTTTAGTACTAGGTAACAGTTTAATCTTATGATCTATAAGGCATCAAAGGGGTAGTGCCTTGGGAACTCTGGAGGCATCACATCACTAAACTTCAAGAGCACTACAGTCATATCATCTGGCACATCCACACTATAATCAGGTTTCACCTCAATCAATACTGCTAGATATATCTATTTATTTATCTTCAACCCATCATCCAGCTAAATAGCTAAAACCATAGCAAACTCCTTGGGACTCTAGAGCTATTCTACCTTCACACATAAGTAATAACCAGGGGCAACCTCATCGTAACATATAAGTCCAAGTCCATGTATGTAGGGAATAAGGACTGACTTCGCCAACCTAAAAATTCCAAGCCAAGAATCATGTTAAAATCATCCAAAGGCATTAGTATGAAATCAGATTT